>BJKM01000577.1:298877-353287 GCA_015082035.1 Chaenogobius annularis | reverse complement strand
ACCCATTTATTTATTTTTTTACGAGTTACATGAGGTTTAAACTCTCATTTGTGTCTCCGAAAAGGGCAATATAAGAAGAATACGACGGTTACTGGCACAAATCTGCTCCAACAATTTCAGTTTTGTTTAACAGCTGAGGCTTTGTATCATGGAATTGGCGCTGGATTTAATTGTTGCATATTGTCCTTTTGGGGTTATTGCGACATCCCCTCTTTTATTTCTCTTTTATATTTGTTTTGTGTCTGTTTAAGTGTGTTGGGAGGTGCTGCAAAACTAATTTCCTCCAGTGGGACAATAAAGAGAACCTGATCACAGACCGCACTCTCGTTTTTTTTGTTTCAGAATATATTCCTTTCAGACGTTAACCAGTGGTAAAAACGTCACATTTATGATTAGATACAACAATTATAGTCCTTTAATTACTTACAACACAGTGACAACATGTGATAGAATGGAAAACGGATAGTAATAAATGCGTATTGTAGCATTATTACCATATTATGACCAAGGAAACACATATTTTACTCTTCATCCTGGTTTAGTTGTTAATGTCTGGGTCACAATTATATTGCATTATATGAATAAAATAGAATTGCTGTCTTGTTTCATGAATAATGACCATGTTATTATCAATTACCACACTATTTCCGTCCTATTACCATGCTGCATGGTAAAGAAAAGTGCTAAACCTTATTTCCAATGCAGATTTTAAGACCTTCTCGTTAAACTTCCCTCCGCAGTTCGCAGCGTTTGTAGAGAGTCGAGGGCTGTTGACTCAAAGGGCTGTTAAAATGCTGTTTTTGTCACTGATTTGAATCCATCCCACGAGTGATTAAACCAGAGCATTTCTCCTGGAGACTGGTCTCTGGGGTTTGAAATCCTCTTAGTGCATCTGTCGCCAAACAAACTCCACTGTCTGCGTTTGGAGTTAGAACTTTTGCCCTCGACATAATCCACTTTTTTCAGATGACATTATTTGTGTGTATTATGATGATGCATTATTGTGTAATTATTTGAACAGTTCAAATAGTCTAACACAGGGGTTCTCAAACTGTGGTGAGCCTCTTCTGTGGGTATAAGCAAAATCCTCTAGTTCAACTGTTTGTTTATTTATGTATTTATTTTATTTATTTATTTTATTTGTTGAAACATGTACGAAGTAACTTTTCTGGTAGACTGTCCTCCACCTGCTTCTCTCCATGGAAGATGTTGTTGCTTCGTTAGAAATGTTCCACAGTATGACATTCAAATACAGTTTTAGCTTGAAAAAGGCACCTGAAAAATTACACCTCTAAGTATAAGAGATGTTGTTGAACTAATTCTATAATCATTACCTCAATAACAAATATTCCATTGTGATGCTGCTCCAGTGACACCTTAGAGGCCCCATCTCATGACCCTGACCTACAGACATGATGCTCCTCGACTGCCTTATCTGCAAATGAACATCTGCAGCCTGTGAACAACGTTGAATCTGTTTTTCACTGTCGCCCTTCGAGGCAACTGCTGTTGGGATTTTGGTGGTGACAAAAACAAATTGAGTTGAACTGAACTGAATAAAGACCTCAAATTAAAGTTCCAAACTTTATCAAACAACACTGTGGCTCAGTCAAATTGAATACATCTGAATGACTCGCTGTATTGGCCTCTGACTCTGGCCCTCTGTGGTCCTTGACGAAAAAACATTTGGACGCCCCTGATTTAGTTTTAATTGTATCGACATCTTTTACTTCGGGTGAGTTCTACTTGTTTATAGAACTATAGCAATGCGTTGTGCCTTTAGACCTCATTTTGCCTTTTAAGAAACATTTATTTCCTGTTCAAAACTATTGAACTGATTCTCGGCAGCTGGCCCCGCCTCCTTTCACTGTAACACGCAAGAAATTATGATTTCAGGTTGTTGCTTTTTTAAAATGGATAAAGGATATTTGTGTGTGACCCAGAGTGTGCATTTACAACATGAATCACAGCTAAGTACAGAGCAGTAGGCGGGGATAGGGGATAGGTGCAAACTGATTATTTCTCTGCACTCAAGCCCAAATATTCACCATCCTGTTGTGTTGCTATTTATGCTCAGATATTAGGGCTGATCTAGTAGAACATGTTTAATAGTCTCTCAAATAGATCTGAGTGCTATTAAAGCATTTAAAGAACACAATCTGATTGTTTTACAGTGCAGGTTTATTCAAAAAAGGCATGAATAAATCAACATGAAACTGTAAGTAAGCTCATAAAGTCAATATAGTCTCCTTTAAATCCATGCTCACATTTTCTGTAGAGCTTTTGTTGTTGAAGTGCATCCCACAAAACCTCTGGTGACTTTGACTCTGCTTTGATTTCCCATGACGCTTCGGGCTTTCAATACACACATAACAAGAGCTCCGCTGGGAGCCGAGGCAAGCTCGCAGTACAATGAATGAAATTAAACAGCAATTTGTTATCTTTTGACAAGTAATTAAAAACGTCTGGATGCAACTGGAACATGAGAAACTACCTTTAGTTATGTTCACTGTGGCTTGGATTCAGCTGAACTTTAACGTCTGATCACAGATGAAAAATGTGTCTGTGGAACTTGATTAAGCAACCTGTCAATCACTCATCTACATGAATATTAAAAATCGAGTCGCTGTCATAAGAATTTCAAGGGTAAACGAGTAAAAGTGGTTATTTTCATTCATTTTTGTGTTGAAATTGGAGAAAAGTTGTGTTTTTGGAGTAGATTGAACTGAAATAACAACTTTTTTGCTTCTCAAATGGTCGTGTTCATAATCTTTTAGTTTGTATACGATGATATTGTGACTCAAACTAGCAATTGATTAATCTCGACATCCCAGTCATTTCTAATCGTCAAGTAGAAGTATATTATTTGGAGCAGAGTTGAAACTTAACAAATGAATGTGTTAATTGTAAATGATTTAAAGTTTGTATTGTTTGTGTTGTGAATATTTTCATTCAGAGATGTTTTAATTTGCTTAAAGAGATCAAATAAAATAATAACATTGTGATTGATAGATAAAGATTCAGTTGTAGTCATCTGGAACCTGTTTTAGAAAAATAAAACGTTTCAACTCTCATCGAAGAGTCATTCTCAATCTGTGAAACAAGTCTGAGAACTCTTGTTTATATCCTACTCTGTGAAAGCCCTGCCCACAGGGCGGGACCTCCTGATAATGGGCCATCGAAACCGAATGGTTTGCTGAAACCCTGGAGACGCCCGAGGCATTCAGATGCTAATAAGGTACTCATGGAGGAGGGAGCCAAAGTCAGTGGACAATAGGCCCATCCCAGTTGGTTTCGATGGCCCATTATCAGGAGGTCCCGCCCTGTGGGCAGGGCTTTCACAGTAGGACATACACCTGAGTTCTCAGACTTGTTTCACAGATTGAGAGTGACCCTTGGATGAGAGTTGAAACGTTTAGTTTTTTCCAGAACAGAGTCCAGATGACTACAACTGAATCTTTTTCTACAATAGAACACTCCTGGACGAATGAGGGATTACACCGTAATTGATAAATATGAGGTAAAAAACTTAATTAATTAATTAATTAATTTCCCCTCAGCCCTACTATGTCCCGTCTAAAAAGGAAAAAAAAAAACAATGTAATTCAATTCAAATTTTCTTTTACTGCAAACAACTGCAGTCAATTACAAGACAATTAACACAGGACATTATCTATTATCTTAATGTGTTGATGAGAAGACAAAGACATTTCCACAAACAAAACCCCTTTATGTTAGAAAAACAATTTAACAACTTTAGTCCATAATGCAAGAGAAAGATGTATATACATTTAAAAACACACCATTGTATCATTTTGTGGTCACAGTAAAACGCTCATTGCCTGTGAGCTGTTCAGGAAACTACACTTCAGCAGCCAGATGGTAAACTGTGGAGGCATTTGGATATCACGTTCGTTTGATTTGCCACTTGGAAGCAATTTGAGTCTGCAGAAACAGACAAACGGCAAAATGTGGCTTTTAATATCAAGAGAAACAGACAAACTGCAAAACGTGGCTTTTAATATCAAGAGAATGTTTGAAAGGTAAGTTGCCCATAAATGGGCAATAAAACAGTTCATTCATGTTGACCACATCATAAATGATGCCCTATACAATTGAGTTTTAGAGTTTTCAAACATCATTACGAGGAGGCCAATCCACAAAGATACTTTGTCTACAACAGGTTTTATCCAAACGTAGCGGGCTTTGAGGAGTCTAAAAACAGAACTTTTTGAAACCAGGTCCCAGAGTGAAAGATCTCAAAACGCCGGCTTGGCATCTCCGCTGTTACTCTGTATATCTTTTGTGAAAGTTGTGTCATTGCCCCGCCTCTACTTAATGACGATTTGCCAAACTCCAACAGCAACAACAACAATGGCACTGTACAGTGTTTGTTTTGTTAGTGTACAACCCATGTGCTACTTTTCAACAGCGCCACCAAGGAACCTGGCATATGTATTACAATGTCAGGTGTCTTGTGTCCACACATTTAAAGAAAGGGTTCCATGTTTACAGAAAACATTTCAGAAACGATCACCGTGTGGGTGGAATAATGCCTTACACTTGTGATGCACTTTACAGGCTCATCGAAGCCTCTCAAAGCACAACGCTGTTGTCATTATTCTGTCATTCCACACTCTGTGGTGTTAAGCTACTACTGAAACCACAGATGCCCTGGGGCAGACTGACAGACGTGAGGCTGCCACTCTGTGCCATCGGCCCCTGGGACCACTACCAATCATTCACACACACACACACGCACACGCATGCACACACACCCCATTCATACTGGCGTGAAGTGTCTTGACTAAGGACACAATGGCAGAACTTGGTTCAAATGGCAATTGAACCTCTGACCTTCAGGTTGGTGGACGAGTGCTCGAACTTCTGAATAATATTTGGATAAAAAGTTCTTTGTAGTAACTTCTTAATCATGTTTCTGTAGTAACTAAAGAAACACAGGTAAACTAAGAGTACTCAGGTGTGTGAGACATTTAGGGCCAAAATGAATATGTTCTATTTTTAGTGGTTCCAGGGCCAAAGCTAGTATTCATGTAAAAGCCTCTGTATAGATAGTTTTATGAGCGTCTTCAATTAGATTCCAGACTGTGTTTTCAACACAAAATTGAATCAAAGTTCTTACAAATTGCAGCACCGGAGGGACAAGTTTGGGGTGCTCGAGGCAAAACAAAGTTGGAATCAACTGGGTTTATAAGGTTATGTTTTGGTAATATGCATGTGTTTAAATAATCCTGTGTGGGCTGTCTCCATCCCTCAAAATGATTGTGTTTTCTTCTGTAATAGGAAGTGTAGCATCAGATTATGACCATTTCAGCATTTTTATTATAATAATACTGATAGTGCGAGACTTGTGCCCTGACAACAGTGTCGTCCACAGAAATCAGGGCTGAATTACTTGAGCTTGTTTCATATCCATACAGCTTACGTTTTAGACTTTAAATGTGAAATGCCAAGATAAGGTGTTCCAGAACAGTTCAAAAGATGTGAATAATGCACACGGGACCTTTAAGGATTTCAGTGTTATTAAGACATACACGGATCAAAGCTCTTCACCTCAGTTTAACAACAGCACCAGCGCCTTAATCAGCTCATTCCCACAGTCTGCGTCCATAAATCAGCTGAGCACCTCCAAATCCTCCTCGGCAAACCGGGATTCCCGCGTGGGGCTCGTGGCGGGATCCGCTTTGAAACTGATGGAGCCGTACAACTTGGCCGCGTGCTTGGAATACGCGAACGCCCTCCTCCTCATCATCTCGCCTTTGTACATCGATATCATGAGCAGAGTGTGACAGCAGCACGCCCCCCAGTGTCAGCAGGCAGAGTCCCGCGATTACGCACCGGTCCAAATGCGCTCCAACGCGTGCCTTCTCGCGCTCCAGACGCTCCATCTCCCTCGCGGACACGCTGTCGGGGTCCACCCTCACATCACGAGGAACGGTGTAGGAAATAGCCACCAAAGAGATGCCGGTCAATAAGCACGTGACTGCAATAATGAAGCCGTAGTCCACAGATTTCGCGTCGGAGTTCAAGTCGTCTTCGGACAGCAGATAAAGTTCGGGATCTTGCAGCGCGTCTTCGTCGTCAAAATAAAACTCACTGGATGTGGTTTCGCTCAGCCTCCGCGTCTCCGGGCACGTCCCAATGAGGTCCACGTCGTCAGTCCCGTCCTCGTATCTCTGCTGCTGCTGCTGGCACACAAAACATGTCTCTGTTTGGGTTTGCGCGCCGCCCGGAGCCAAAAAAGCCGACTTCCCCTCTGCGCCACCGGGATGCGCGCACTGAGAGCCGCCGCAGCCGCCGCCGCCGCCGCCGCGTAAACTCGATTTGGTCAAAGTAAAACAGTTCCATTTGAATTGATGCAAGGACCTTCTTGTTGAGTCACGTCCAACATAAGTGTGTGTAGAAGAAATCGATAAAAAGTAATGAAAACGCACCCGCAAATTCCGCAAAATCGCAAAAAATTAAGCGATGTCAATTCCCCCCCTTGCAGCGCAGCGTTTTAAAGACACGGAGGCAGAATCAAGTATTCTCTATTAAACTCCCTGGAGTCGCATTATACTTTCAGCCAATTTTTTTCATCCGCTCGAATAACGGTGAAAAGACGCGGTTTCAAAGTGAAGGATGCGCACCGCTGTCACTTCCCGTTGCGTCGTTTCTCTTCGTCTCCCGCCCTGACAGCCTCTGCCCTGCGCGCCCCTTTCCCCCCGCCCCGCTCCCTGCCCCCCCCCGCCCCGCCCCCCGCCCAACCACACACCCCCCTCTCCCGCTCCCCCCCCCACCCCGCGTCTCCCCCCCTCTCTTTATTTGACATATTATGGATCTTCTTTTCGCTGTGCCTGCTAGCCCGCCCCCCTCTCATTTATCTAAAACATGCCCCCTCCCCCCAGCGCACTCTAAAAGAAAGGCCGACCCGCCGGACGAGGCCCCGGCCCAGCGACCCCCGTCACCCCCCCCCCGCCCTCCCCACCCCCGGCCACCCCGCGCCAGAACATGAGGCACGGGAGACTTAGTCAAACAAACGAGTTAAGAGAGTGCCCGCAAACCGCTTAGGAATTTTGTCGAGGACCGCCTGCCCGCGGTCAATTAGAGGATAAGGTCAACGCCAGACCCCCGATGAAGTCGGGCTTAAAATGCGCCCGTACAAGGTGCTGGTGCTCCACACCGCTAATCAGCGAGAGAGGGAGTATGAGAAGAAGAGGGGAGGGGGGGAGTGAGGGGGGGAGAGAGAAGAGACAGAAGAGAGAGAGATAAAGAAAAAAAGGCGAGAGAGAAAGAAGGAGAAAAGACGATAGCTGTGGAAGAGTGCAAGAGAGAAATAGAGGCAAGGAGAGAAAAGAGAGGGGAGAGAGATTAAGCAAGAGAGAGAAGAGAAAAAAAAAGGAGAGAGATAGAGGCGAGAGAGGAGAAAAGAGAGCAGAAGAAGAAGAGGAGAGAGTGCAGGCCCGCAGAGAGAAGGAGAGAGAGAGAGAAAGTGAAGAAGGAGAAAAAGAGGAAGGAGAAACGAGAGAGGAGAACAAAGAAGAGAAAGAAGTTGGAGAGTGCAGGGAGAGAGAGAAAGAAAATAAAGGAGGAGAGAGACAAAAAGAGAAAGAAAAAAAGTTATGGGAGAAGAGAGCAGAGAGAGAGAGAACAAGGAAAGAGAGATGAGAAAAGCGCTGGAGGAAATAAAGAGAGAGAGACAAAGTGAGAGGAAACAGAGAAAGAGAGAGAGAAACAGGGAGGACGGAATAAAGAAAGAGAGAATGAGATGGAGAAGACAAAGGAGAAGAACACAAAAGAGAGAAGACACAAAGAATGAGAAGAAAGCAGAGAGAAGAGACACAAAGAGAGAGAAAAGAACAAGAGAGAGAAGAAGACAAAAGAAGAAAAAGACACAAAGAGAGAAAAGAGGCACAAAGGGAGAGAAAGAGAGACAAGAGAGAGAAAGAGAAAAAGAATTAAAAGAGAGAGAATGAGCCAAGAAGACGAAAGAGAGGACAAAAGAGAGAAGGACAAGAGAGAGAAAGAGACACAAAGGAGAAGAACACAAAGAGGAGAAAGAGAGACAAGAGAGAGAGAGGAGGAGAAAACAAAAGAGAGATAAAGAGAACAAAGAAGAAGGAGAGAAAAGAGGAAGAAAGAGAACAAAGAGACACAGATTAGAGAAAGAAGAGACATAAAAGACAACAAGAGAGAAAAGAGGACACAAGGAAGGAACACAAAGAGGGAAAGGAGTAACAAGAGAGATAGAGACAAAGAGAGAACAGGTTGATCACAGGCCTTATTCAAGCTCTGATCTTCTGGATAAGAACCTGAAAAACTTGTCCTAATGGACTTTAGAGCGGGCTGAGGCTTGTTCATGCGATGTGACCATTCAATTCATGCTGATAATGTAACTAAACAGCAGCAATTATTAATACAAATTCAACAATAAATAAACATTAAATATTCTTTAAAATGCCTCATTAACCAGTAATTATCACATGAATTCACCCATTGTTCAGAGTTAAAAATGTAATGGGAAAACTGCTAAAATACATGATAGTTGCAGTCGGGTACAGTTCATTAAGCTCGTTAGCCCTTCCCATTTGATATTACACTTTGAACTTCACGTGGACACGAGCAGACCCGTCCCAGAATTCCTTGAGTCATTGAGGTCAATCAGGAATCAGACAGAATCCATTAACTGCTGTATAGTTTGATTATCAATTATTATTATATTATTATGTTATTATATATATTATTTTATTATTTTTTTTTTTATTTTTTAATTTTTGGGGTTTTTTTGGTTTTTTGGCTTCCCGGAGCTGATTGGTACTTTAAACTCGAAATGGGAGATCGAACCACTGAATATTACTGTTCTGTGGTCTGTCAATGGTGAAAGTTCGAGACAAAAGTCTATGAAACTCACCACAAAACGCTTTCAACACTGAAATACAATACAATATTTTACATTTTTAAACAGATATATGTCAAAACATTTAAACTTAAGTAGAATTTTGTATGCACTACTTAGTACTTTATTTATTTTTATTATTATTCACTTTTTCTCATGTATCTGTACTTTTACTAAAATTAAAGCAATGGTTTTCTTGTATTTTAACACAAAAAATCCAAACATAATTCAAAATGCAGCAGAATACTTCATATTTACTGTTTCAACTGTGGTCTTTTTTGCGCCCGGGGGTCCGCTAACATGTTATTTATCCTCTATTGAGTCCTCGCCTCTGATTTTACGGAGGTCAAAGACTTAATATTGCCTTCTGGGGGTTGTTTTCTGTCGATATAATTCACGACGGCATAATTCACAATAAATAAAGACGACAACACTCGCGGCGCTCGTTTCTTATCAATAACCATTTCATACATTTGAACGGCTTTGGTCTGCAGATATAAACATTAAATTAGTTTGGCGATTGTCCAGACACGTCCCTTCCGTTCCTTAAATCATTGGCAAAAACGGCTGCTCCGAGCACCGACGCGCCATTATATTTTATGGCTCCTACACAAACGTGTAAAAGTCAAACGGTTGGGGATTAGCGTCCACTCAGGTAAAAGACGTTGCTGGGCCCATTCGACGATAATCATTTTTTTGAATCTCAGGAGTAACTGAAAGCACATACTGGCTGTCAATGGGCCGGGACCAATGTTGTGGTTCTGGCGTTTAGAATGGACGTTGTGCATTTCTGTAAACAAGTCATTATTCACGTCTCCACACGAAATCGCTACGCTAACCTCTCAGGTCCAGGTAGAAGCCTGTCCGCTCCTCTTTTCTTGGACCTGTCACCACTTGTTAGTTGATGTGTTCTTATTTGGGGCGGGTTCAACTTTGTGGGTCTGAGTTGGACCCTACAGGAGTTTTGCAAGGTCCGGTCTAGTGATTACAGTGCACGCGGGGACTAGTACTTTTCCCTATTGGCTCATGTGCGCGGTAAAAAGGTCATTGTTAGGCGGATTATGGGGTGAATTCTGCGCCCATTTTTGTTGGAATCAAAAAGCTTGAAACAGTTGTAAATTTAGGGTCCGTTACATTTGCAATCCTTTACGGAACAGAAAATATTGAATGGGAAGCATGTAGTCGGTGAGCTATTTTGGACGGGCTTGTTGTCCAAATAACTATTGCACTGCTTTTTCATTATTCTCTTTTCTTTTTTTTTTTCAAAATGATGTCAACAAAGGAAATGAGTGAGAAATAAAGAGCGAAGGCTTAAAACAGATCCAGAACTTGGTTACAAACTCTTTCCTCTGAACTGGGAGCAATTTATACTCGCCACACGGTTTTAATAGCCTTAAGAAATTTGCACGCACAGCGACTTAATAATGCATAAATAGTGAGTCAGGCTCAGGATGACCGTGTTGTCGACGACCATGCCCAGCTCGTCACTCCCACGTGCGGTACGGTCTTCCCCATCGTCCCTCGAGAAATTTGTAGGTTCTTATGCAGTCTTCTGGGAATTTGCCATTTGTTAGTTCATTTTACTTATGTTCCTCATTGTTCTTTGGTGTTTGCTTCTTTATCATCTCGGGATCTGCGGGAAGAGAGAGGACAAACTCGAGAGTCCAAAAGAAGATGATGTAATCTTTAGGTTTCTCCTGATAATATCTTTATTTGGGGAAGTTAAACATGTGGAAAAGCACCAAGTATTCTTGCCTATTCTCGTATTTCAAAATTTAGTTTCTATATCCGTGACATCTAAGTTTTTATTAAATCCTTCTTAAAACTATTGGGCGATTTTGCGAGTGAATTTATTGGGAACATCATTTTATCATAAATATTAATGCTGTTTTGATGGGAACATCTCTTTATTAATTCCCTGCCGTTGTAGAGTTCGTGCTAGTCATGTGGGACCCCACACAGGAAGACAGCACCTTCCCCACTTCCTCCAATAAACAGTATACGCTTCTAAACCATCAAGGACCGCTACAACGTTAACCCAATCTATGGAGCATTTTGGATTGTGAATTAATAAATTTATATATTCTGGATAGTAATTCCTTGTCCGATTGAAGGTACAAATAAAGTGATCGTTATTGTCTAAAGTGAAGTTGACAGTGCTTTTATAATCTTGTGTATAGTTTTATTAATACAGCACTTTATTCAATTTTTCATGTTTATTGCATAAAAAAAGTGTGTCTTATGTGTTCTAGCAGGCTTGCATCTCCACAAAACCTGACAACTAATACTTGGCCTGGAGGTGGAGGCGTCGTCTCCTCTCCCACTCTTTGATAACTCGCTGTTTTTTCCATGGAAAATGGTTGTTCCTTTGGCTATAACAACACACAAGACTGAACATCTCCATGGAGACTTTCTATTTTCTGCCGAGTCGTGGGCATGCGATGTGCAACCTCCAGAAAGTTACACATTGCCTTCTTTAATAAAAAAAGAGAGGGGGCAAGGATTTCCTGTTCTGTAATGGGTTCTAAATTTCCATCCGAGTTCAGTGTGGATTTTCAAAAAACGTACTTCAAAAAAGTGGCCAGGAAAAACAAAAACCAGAGAATAAATACAAAAACATTCATTTCATACCGAAGATGGGTTTCCTTTGTTTCGACAACAGACTTTAGCTTTATTACATTCGGGGTTTCTCAACGACAAAGGCGCATTCCATGAAGGGATCGCGGTCCTCGGGGGCCGTCCCCTCGTGCCGCAAAAAAAGTGTCCTGGGTTGGGAGAACCAAACCCCAGACAACAGATGAACCAGACCGATCATGACTTCAAGGATGCACTTTATATCACTATATGGAGGGTTATCCACCTGCTTGTCTCCATGGTGATGTGATTTGCCTGTAATGTTCCACGGTATGGCATTACATTTCTTATCCCGCATTTACAGTGCTTTTTAGGGCTCTAAACATCTTCACTGAGACAAACCGCACTTGTCTTCACCCCAAACTTATCCCAGAGAGGATTCAAACTGAACCAAAAACCAGAGCTTGTGCTATAGAAAACAGAACAGCACAATTTCTATGCTAAAAAGAACTGTTTTCAGAATTCCCACTGGTAGTGCTGACTGGGGGTGGTCTACAAAGAAACATGTTGTAAAAAAAAAAACGTGCATTAATTGCTATGTATCTTAGTAATAGACAATGTTGCAAGTTTAATTCAACAGAGAATCCAACATGTTATTTCTGCCTTGTTTTTACACGCTGCTTTTAAAAATATAACATACACACAAAGATATAAAACAGTTGGTTTATCGCCAGCTTATTATGTTTGGCTCCTTATTAAGTCAAAATGCATTATTACGCTTGTATGAAAACTAAAACTTCAACTGCTGTTTTCATTTTAAAAATGAGAATTATCTGTTGTAACGGGATCCGCTTGGCAACGCCTAAAGATCTGATTGTGACTTTGTGAGAAGAGCTAATGATTTAGGAAAAATGTCACAACATCCAAAAACCCCCCATAGTTTTCAAAAATCCTGTGGAGCGCAGAAGTTATTTGCGAGGAACTTGTAGCACAAATCAGCTCATGTGTCCCGGTTTTTTTTATGGTCAGATTGGCCGTCAATTCGGTCAGACAAAGCCCAGACGGAGCAGGGCCTTAATTTACACCGTTGAAGGTGGTAAAAATAGTGAGAGGAGAAACTATTGGAGGGAAGATTTTTCTCGATAATGATTATTAACAATTACTCACAATTACTTGACCAAACGACAACGTGAAAAAAAAAAACGAACAGTGCTGTTCCTGCGTCGCAAGAGAAGGACGCAGAAGCGAGAAGCGAAAGAGAGACCTGAACACTCAAGTCATTCAAGTCCATTCAACCATTCAAGTCCGGGCTATGCTTTGTACTCGTCCTTATGACGCAAGTTGAAGGTGGCTGCCACGAAGAGAACATGATAGCAACATCCTGCACGCAGGACTTGAGGTACTTGAGGCGTCCTTGGGGTGGAGCCTGCGCGGGGAAGGGAACGGGCAAAGCGCTGGAGAGCAGAGAAGCAGCAAAAAGGAGACTGCCAGCATCGAGAAACTGTAGATTTATGCCAAAGAGTTGTTTAATAAACCAAACACAAAAGGCACTGAAAGCTGGCGAAAGTGAGAGTATTAAAGTAAAAAAAAAACCAGGCGTATAGATAATAAATTGTTTGCTGTTTGCGGTGTCGTTGCCCTCGCAAGAAATCTGTCTGTGATTTATTCAGTCACAGGCGTTTTTATCGCTTGAAAAAATATGTACTTTCCTTTTGCTTGTTTCCATAGAGATCAATAAGTTTAGAAGAAGAAGAAGAAGAAGAAGAAGAAGAAGAAGAAAAACGAAGAAGAGCCTAACAAGTCCAATTCATCTGTTTATAGTGGAACAGAAAAGAAAAGTTACAAATACCTTTAACAATGTGCCATTTTATTTATTTAATTCCTGACAGAGAAGAGTGCCGTGCTTCGGGGCTGCTAAATGTCAGACATAAAGCAAAACCTGCCGTTGACTGCTCTGTTTCGGCTGAGAGTGATTTAGGTATTTTTAAGTGTCGCCTCGAAGCTGCGACGTTAAAACGCACTCGCTCTTGTATAATGTTGTCGCTTTCTTTACTTTAACGTTGGCCGTTCCTCGCCGTTTGCGGCTACAACACGAAAATGCACAGGTTTTTGTCGCCGTCCGCTCTGTTTCGCGTTTGCCCAGATGTGGGCGATGCGTTCAAGGCCGGACGCGTTTTACTCCGGGGCACTATTATCGCTCGGCCCAAGGCCCAAGAAGCATTTGTGAGAGATTTAAAAAAAAAAAAAAAAGCGTGCTCCTTTGTTCTCCTCCTTTGTTTCCGTTTGATCCCCCAGAGACCTTGCTAATCCGCTCTCCCCCGATTCTTTTGGACTCCTATGGTGGCTTCTCCGAAATGATACTTGAACTCAGATCTTTTTCTGTATTTAAAGGTTTTTAAAGGTTCAAGAATCCAGGTAGTTTACAAGGTGCATTCCAAGGAGAGAGCTGGCACCGCGCCCGTTCCTCCCGCTTCTCCTGTTTCGCATTTCGGAACATTTCCCGCCAAAACCCCCTATCTCCGTCCTGAGTGGATCAGTCTGCTATGTGTGTGTAATCCGATACTCGCCGGACCTATCGGTTTTATAGCCATTGTTTTCAAGCCGCTAAATATTGGGTGTCCGCGGGTGCGTGTGTGTGCGTGTGTGTGTGTGTGTGTTGTAGTACAACTTCATCAAAACTATACAATCGTAGGCAACAGTGCAAATTATCTCAAGCAAACAGAAAGTTACAGCGTGATGAATCTGTGTGGCTTTTTCGGGGTCAAGAAGGTGACGGAGATTGAGAAGATGCGATGAGATGGATGTAGCCGTGAACAAACTGGAAATTAAACCAGGATCAAGTGCGAGAAAACGTTTAGGTGATGTTGACAATGTGACAGAATTTGTATTAAAAGCATTAAAAGGAGTATTTATTTGTTGGAGGATGTTTAATGGAGGAAAGGACAGGCAATTGATTAACCCAGTGGTTCTTGGTCGTTTTTGTCTCGCGTTCCCCCTAATCTTTGTCTCATACTCGGAAAATCCCCCCAAAATCAGGTACTGCGACGTCAGGAATATTTAATTGATCGATAATCGTGATTATTCGGGAGTTTCACAATATAATCGCAAAGAAAAGAACCTAAAAATAATAAATAATCGGTTTTGACCAATTTTATTTAGCTAGACATAAACCCCCAATAGCAATAAAAACACCCAAACCACACGAAACAACCCCCCAAAATCACAACCAATAACAGCCAACTATAAATGGGATAAACCTCCTTTTTCAAAGCCGAAAACTTTCCAAGCTTCCGAGTCCGTTACTAAAAAAGGTAACCACACTACAGGGGCAAAATCCCACCTGGGGAAAAAAGCTAAAAAAACCAAACAACACAACAAAAATACCCACCACCAAACAAGCTCCTTGAAGTACTTCCAACAAACCAAGTCAAACCATCACAGCTCAAGCGCACATGTCATGGAGAAACCGAAAACACCCACCAAATATTCAGACAAATTTTGTCGCTCACCACAACACCACACACACACACACACCCACGATTATCATGACGCCACAAAATAAATTGAAGCGCATTAAAACAATTAGGATTAAACATAGCCCTGTTCAAAATGAATGATCGTAGACAAATACAGCATAATTAATATTGATCCCACTCTAAAACTTTTAAGATAATAAAAATAAGTTCCATGTTTAAGCAGCTAGAATTTCCTAGAACACTGCACTACATTGCTGTTTGTTGAGTGAAAACATCCATGATCTGGACAGCAGACCCACGTCATGGATACGGCGCTTTTATGCTGGCTGATGTGTTGGCGAGTTGTACTACAAAATGTTCAGTGGAAAATGATTGTCTACACACTTTTCAACGCGTTTCGAAGTACTAGGCCTGTTAAATCTGATCATAAATTCAGCACGTATATTAGTCAATTATTGCTTCTATAAACCATTTATGGTTCAGTGATAACACCAGTACTGAAAAAAGTCCAAATATCACATAACCAAAACCATTGTTAAATACAAGGACTTCATCAAAACCACCAAATACAAAACCAAATGTGATAGATAATAGCTATGTTATGCTGCTGAGATGAACCATTCCAAGTCGGCCTTTAAATGCTCCGCGTGCCCCTGACGTTGGGAAACGCTGGATTAAACGATTCATCTTGACAATTCAAGACTTTAACTGTGTTAGTCATTTTACAGAGAAGCAGCAGACCTCTCATTGCACAACCTTTTTGGCAGACACTGAAACGAATCAAGTAAAAAAAACAGCGCACTTAATCTCTCTTTGGCTTGATGTTTACACTTTGTGAACTCAAACCAAAACCCCCAAAACGACCAACATAACACATAAAAAACCAATTCTGACAAGCGGACCAAGAATCACGCCAACAAGGTCGTTCACCCTCAACCTAAAGGAATTACGCAATCGTCCTCCAAACAATAAGAAAAGCTTTATATCGGAAACACACTACCGATATCACTGTAGCCAGATTTGAACTCGCCGAATGACCTCCCACAGACGCAGCCGCCACGATATGACTTACTGCTTCATACATGCATACCTATAGAACCTCCGGCACCTTAAACCGTACAACAGTTAAACGTAATGTATCCCAATCCAACAACACCCGCAACACCACCCCAAAAAAAAATAAACAAAAAACCCGAAACCCCCCCCCCCAACAACCAGGTAACAGCAGACAACAAACAATAAGATGAAATGGTTAGTTGATTGCACGGACAGCTGCCGAAATGGAAAAGTCACTTCACACATTCAAACTA
Organism: Chaenogobius annularis; assembly: GCA_015082035.1. Taxonomy (NCBI): domain Eukaryota; kingdom Metazoa; phylum Chordata; class Actinopteri; order Gobiiformes; family Gobiidae; genus Chaenogobius; species Chaenogobius annularis. The sequence continues at coordinate 337,031 of BJKM01000577.1, read as the reverse complement.
CCCAGGGCCGTGGATGCCCGAACGTACCAGCGTATACAACAGTTCAGCCTGGATTTGTTAGGGATATGTTATTAGCCTGACAGAACGTCGAATTACGGAAAACCACTTCAACAGGTGTTTACGAACGCTGGAAATCATTCTTACTTGATGTGTGATGATGATCGGCCAGCCAGTACAGCATAGGAAGAAACAGACCGGTTTTAGAAGAACAAGGCAGAGGTTTAAGGCTTTACTCCTGTCCTGCATGGTTTTCCTGGCCCGGCTTTTATTCCTTCTGTAGATTTGGCTCCGTCCCGTTCTGGTCCTGGTTTTAGTCCGGGCCTTCAGTCTTGGTTTAGCCGTCTGAGTTCACCCCTCCCAGTTTAGTTACAGTTTGGACATGTGGTGATTACGTGCACAAGAGAAGTAGAATGGATCCTTAGTGGGCATTTATTAAAGGACAGCACTGTGTAACTTGTGTGCTAATGTCCCCCATTTGAGCTGCTGGGGCTTTGTCTGAACTCTTCCACAGAATGACATTCAAGTATTTATCTTGTTTTTGTTCAATAGTAATTATTATTCTTTGTTTTACTGTGCCAAAATCATGAAAAACATTCTTACTGTGAGCTGGGCAATTTGGCGTCACCTGCTTGTCACTTGTCCCCATGGAGATAGACAATGCCACATACTATGTAAAACAATACCATCTCCATGGAGACAAGCAGGTGTTCATAGGTTTCAGCTTCCTGTTTAAAAGTGACATTTTGAGGAATAAAGATAAAATAAAGGTAAAATATTTTGTTTTAAATAGTTGATTACTATGACAACGGTCCAAAAAGTATTCTAAATGACATGTTATTTGCGTAATGTGTTATTTGGTACAATGTGACTGACTCCAAAAAGAGATCACATTTCAAAAGAGAAAATAGTTTAATTGTAAATATTTGTGTTCTCAATTCGTGAAAATGAAACGGATTTTTGATTGAATGATATAAGCAAAGACATTTTCCTTGAAGCACGTGGGTTTCAGAATGATGAGAAATCAGGACTGCCAGAGTGATTAACAATGTAAAACTAACTATTACATGCTTTGAATTGGGAAAACCTACACAATACAAAAAAATGTCAGTATTTGATCTTTTCGCTTGTTCCATTTGTCCCTCTCTATGGCTGCTTTTCCTCCAAACCTGAGTGCACACGTCAGACCAGTGAGACCACCGTCCCGCTCACAGTGATGGGACTGTGGGGCGAGTGTGCAGACTGAGGGGGGATGCTGGCTCCGCTCCAGCTTTAAACATGGCTCAAACACGGGGCATTGCAGAACACAGCTGCAGGTGGACCATTCATCTTCTGTCTGAGCGAGGGGGCTGTGTGTGTGTGTGTGTGCGCGTGCGTGCTTGCGTGTGTGTGTGTGTGTGTGCGTGTGTGCTTGCGTGTGTCTGCGCGTGTCTGTGTGTGTGCGGGGGTTTGGAAGGGTAGAGGCCACTGGGGCTGGGCTATATGTGCTGAGGAGGGCAGAAATCAGAAAATATGCACTTTGGCAAACATGGATTCAACAAAGATCAATCTAAATACCAAGGCTTGCATGTTCAACTATAATGTACAGTTTATATTCCTGAATGAGAACATGAATGTAGCAGCCATTCAACACACTGTCCTTTTGTGTTTGCCACCAATAATAGCTTATTTAAAATATCTTCAACGTTAAATGTTTCAAAAAGAGCACGATTTAAGTTTAAGCCCGAATGTTTATAATCGACATGACTTTTATGAATCTTCTTCTTGCTATTATTGTTTGTAATTTGATTTAGTTTTTATTTGAACTGCTTTGTGTCTCGTCTATGAAAGCTAAATTGACTTACTAATTTATTATCGCTGTAACCTATAAATCAATATAGAGGCATATTTGAAGGTGACACTTTTCTGCAGGGGTCCGCCACCAGCTCGTGTGTTGTTATTACCTTTAATGTTCCTCAATGTGGCATTAAACATATCTATCTTCACGGAGACAAGCAAGTGCCGCCACAAGGCAAGTTACAGGTCTGATCTGTGGAGAGGCGAGCCTAGTTCACAGTAAGAATGCATGTTTGTCAAAGGAATTGTTGAGCCATAAAAGCACCTGAAATTGAATGAATGCAAGGTATATACATTTAATGCCATACTGTGGAATATTTCAGGCAAACTAATGACTGTTCTAGATAGAGACAAGAAGGTGGGAGATTCCTCATCAGAAATTTTATGTTTTGCACCTTTGAATAAGGTTTTAAATTTGGGTGAAATGGTCCTTATCCATGGATTGTTTTGCAGCTATCCATCGGCTTCAGATTGATCAGAAATTAGGACCGTTGCCATAGCGATTCAAAATATTGAATGGTAAAAAGTCCTCAAAATATTGACTACAACAGGAAGCTGGAACCCATGAATTAGTTCTTGCCAGACACGTGGTTCAGGACACTAATGTAAACAAATCTGCATAAACGGTCTGACTGACATTTTAAAACCTAAATTCTACTGTACAGTCGCAGTATTAATAGTCTGAAGATGAAGACTATTAAGATGAATTAAGTTTTCATGTAATTTGCTTACGATGATGAAGGTCTTTGCCGGTTAACAGTCCATGTAAAGTCATGTAAAAGCCTTTCAAAAATGCTGACATCTGCCCTTACTGCCCTGTGAGAAAATTAGATTCATGTGTGAACCAACTTTTCTTTTATAAAAAGTCGCTCACAATGTGTCTCTGACCTGCTGCAATTTAATTCTATTCCTGAAAATGTGACGCCCATTGGCCTGATACTAGTTCCACACAGAGAACAGATTGAAATGTTTTTGTCAATTATGCAGCGTTATATTTCAAGACATAAAATAAACATTTACTTTCCTACACACTAAAGCTTTTACCATGGCTCCTAGGCAACAGGCTGTGTCAGCTGTTGCTATAGGGACTCAGTTAAGCTGCTGCAAGAGACATTTTTCTTCAAACTTTTAATATCATTAGACATCCACTTCAGTTGTGTATTTGCCCTAAAAAGAAGATAATAATAATGTCAATTTATGATTTTCAGATTTGATTTCCCACACATGAATGAATGAATGAATGAATGAACCTGCAGTCAGTCCTCTCCGTGTGTTGTGTGTATGAAATATGACCTTTATGGCAGCAACTAACAATTATTTTAGTAGTCGACAATTCAGCGATTATTTTTTCAATTAGCCGCCAAGTTAAACAATTATTTCTATTGTGCATTGAGACTTTTAAAATAACTGAAATGTTTTATTCTTTTTTAAAATTTGCCTAAAAAAGGTCCTTTTAAATATTATTTTTGAGTTTGTAAGTGCAGATAATGATTGCACTGCTCAAAATACGATTGCAATTATTTTTTATAGTCATGCTTGCACTAATTAGATATAAACCTCGTTAATGCAGTGGTCTAATAGTTGTGTAATTGTGTTTTTAGCTTCCTCTGCCTCTGGTCCGTCTGTCTAGAGATGCTGCTGCACACTGGACACTTTACTCTCAGTCTATGTACACTAAACACACTCTGATACATCTGCTGATCTGAAGTGACGTGTCATTTCCTCCAGAGATGAGTCCAACAGGTTTTATTTACACTCAGGCAAACCCTGGCATTTGGCACTGACGGATGCTGCTGTTGTTGGGAAACTACACAAGTGGCATCGAGCCCAGGGAAAAGAAGTCTGGACTGAGGTCAGACAGAACTCAAGACAATTCGATTATAGACAGCGAGGGGGGGATTGTGTAACTGGGAAATGGCCACATTGTCGTCATGGCTTACAAGCAGATGCTATACATTTACATTTAGATGAGCACAATGAAACAAATAAAGTCGAAGCCAAAGTCACGGTGATTATGTCGCCTAATCATTCAATAAATGAAAGCTGAAACAACATTTTGGGGCTCAGTATTTGCTTTTGTCTTGCATCATTTTCTGAATTATTTGTAGATCATAAACATTTGAGCTGAGGAGGATGCAATAATAAACAACTCATTCTAACTAACCACTTCCGACTCATTCTAACCAACCACTTCCTTTAGTTGTTTATTTACTGCAGCTTTTTTATGATATTGTTCATTGTAAAATGTTTACTGGAAAAACCCTGCTTTTGAGTTGTTGTGTCAGTGTTATTAATGTTATTATTGTTGGGATATTTTTTATTTCGCATTACAAAATTTGTTATGTAACATGATATTTTTTGGAAATAATTGGAAGCTGCGGTAAGAACTTGCGTGTCCTGTTTGCCACAGTAAACAGATTAACTCCTGGGACCCCTTCAGTTCAACCTCTACATGCTGCCGTTAGGTCAGTTGATACGCAGCGAAAGTGTGTCCTATCACAATTATGCAGCCGACACTCAGATCTATGTTTCACTGACGGCAGGTGAATATGGACCAGTGGATTCACTCTGTCACTGCATCCAACAGATCAGTGTGTGGATGCAAAACAACTTTCTCCAGCTGAACTCAGACAAGACTGAAATCATCGTCTTTGGCCCACAGAAACAAAGAGAAAGTTGTTAACAGTCACCTCCAGAGTCTCGCTCTAAAACCTACAAATCAAGTTAGAAATCTGGGGGTAATAATGGACTCAGATTTGAATTTTAACAGCCATGTCAGATCAATAACATCAGCAGCTTTTTACCATCTAAAAAACATTGCCAAAATAAAAAATGTCTAAACCAGACTTGGGGAGACTTAGCCATGCGTTTGTCTCTAGTAGATTAGACTACTGTAACGGCCTGCTCACTGGCCTCTCCAAACGAGCTGTAAAACAGCTGCAGTACATCCAGAACGCTGCTGCTCTACTAGAACCAGGAAGTCCATTAGTCCTGTGCTCAGGTCTCTGCACTGGCTCCCTGTGGCTCAGAGAATCGACTTCAAAGCAGCTCTGCTTGTATACAAGTCTCTCCATGGCCTAGCACCGAAGTACATCCCGGACATGTTAGTGCCATATGAACCATCTCGGACTCTGAGGACCTCAGATTGTCCTGACTGGCACCTCCTGCTGGTGCCAGAGTCAGGACTAAACATGAACCGGCCTCTTGCTGGTGCCAGTCAGGACTAAACATGGTCCGGCCTCTTGCTTGTGCCAGTCAGGACTAAACATGGTCCGGCCTCTTGCTGGTGCCAGTCAGGACTAAACATGATCTGGCCTCCTGCTGGTGCCAGGGTCAGGACTAAACATGGACTGGCCTCCTGTTGAGAGTCAGGACAATCTGCGTTTTATGCAGCTAAAATCTGGAACAGTCTTCCTGAGGATGTGAGACAGGCCTCTACTCTGGCAATGTTCAAATCTAAGCCAAAAACAGTTTTGCTTAGCTGTGCATATGACTGAAAGGATTTTCTTTGCTTAAACTGTTTTGTGATTTCTGTCATGTCTTAAGGCATTTTTCCCCCTGTTGTGCTCTACAAACAAACTTGCCTTGCCTTGCCTAACAGGCCTCTAAAAATGTTTTATATGCTCTAAGGAGAGAAAACATATTTTTCTCTGACTTATCAAAAATTAAATGAATTGTCAGAGGCAAATGTCTTTTGAAGTAGTTATACAACTGGTATAAGCAGTTTGGCTTTTCTTTTTTTAAATGCATGTTTTTTTTTTTCAAATAAATACAGTTTCTTCAACCCTCTTCTACCCATTTTTTGTGCAGCAAAATTAGTCGCCTCAATCTCTAGTGTCTCTTGACATTTTCCCTGACCTGATAATGTCTTTTTTTCTTCTTCTTCAAAACAAAACAGTAACACTAGTGTTAACAACAACAAGAACAAAAACAGCAACAGCTGATAATTTTACCCTCTTTCATCCTTTTCTATCAAGCTCTGATGGAGTCTTTAGGCACTTATTCATTCAGTTAAAGCCGCTAACTCATGTTGTCATCATAGTCTCTTATCTGAAATAGTCCATCAAATTCAAAGCCTCAAATACTAATTTTTACTTTACTATTCCTTGGAATTCTTCTTAGTCGATCAATGTTTGTGAGACAAAACCAATTCATAACCACATTCATTATAAGATGTCCTGATACAGATTTTGGAGACACTTGCAGTTTCACTCTTATTTTCTGTGACCTGAGAGCAGCACTTAAGTACTGAGAATCCAGGCCAAATGTTCAACCCTGCAACATAATTTAAAAGCCTGCAGTCAGAGTAGTGGGACTGCTAAACAAGGCATTGGGCCAAATTAATATGAGCCTTCCCCTGCGCCATTAGACTCAGGCACTGTAAATACAAGTCAGTTTATTTTTGTAATGCCAACCAAAAGCAGTTGCCTCGATGAGCAACAACGAAACAGTCATTATACCAAACAAGAGAGCGTTCCTCCAGGCGGTCGAGGAGCATCTATAGGTCAGGGTCATGAGATGGTGCATCAGCCGTGTCTGAAACAGCACCACTCCCCGTGGAGAAGAAGGAGAAAAACATGTAAACAGTGATGAATAGACACAGGTGAACTAAAATATAAAATATGATTTATTGGAAAAGTGTAAGGAAGCAGAGCATAGTGCTCAAGCTGCCATACTTCCCCCAGCAGACTTGCTCCTAGAGCAGCGTAACTAAAAATGTGTAAATTTTATTTCTATTCCTAACTGGCCTGACCATAAGCGATTTCAAAGAGGAATGTTTTAAGCCTGGTCTTAAATGCAGCGACTGTGTCGGCCTCTTTAACATGGACAGGAGCTGATTCCACAACACAGGAGCTTGGTAGCTAAACGCTCTACCTCCGACTGTGCTTTTAGAGACTCTTGGGACCACCAGAAGTCCAGCATTTTGAGAGCGAAGTGCTCTGTTTGGATGATAACGTACTATAGCATCTTTGAGGTAGAATGAGGCCATGTCATTAATGGCTTTGTACGTCAGGAGGAGGATTTCAAATCTAACCCTGAATTCAACAGGAGCCAATGAAGAGACTCGAGCACCGGCGAAATGTGCTCTCTTCTTTTAGTTAGTAATCTTGCTGCTTCATTTTGAACCAGTTCAAAGACTTTTATGGAGCTTTTAGGACACGCTGTGAACAGGGAGTTATGGTAGTCTAATCTAGATGTAACAAATTGTAGAAAAAGATTCAGTTGTAGTCATCTGAACTCTGTTTTAGAAAAATAACATTTTTCAACTCTCATCCAAGAGTCATCCTCAATCTGTGAATCAAGTCTGGGAACTCAAGTATTATATCCTCCTCTGTGTAAGCCCTGCCCACAGGGCGGGACCTCCTGATAAAGGGAGTTTTTGGTTTCACTTGAAACTACTTTCTTTGTGTACTAACAGCCCTGAGATGGGCCATCTACATCCTATTGTACACTGACTTTCGCTCCCTTCTCACTGCGTACCTGATTAGCATCAGAATGCCTCGGGCGTCTCCAGGGTTTCAACACACTGTTATAAACAGCGGGAAGGTTGAATCTTAAAGCTCTATTACGACTTAAGGAAGGACTCTCTTTTTTTTTAACAAAGATTGCCTTTAGTTAAAAAAAGAAAAAAAGAACAAGAGAATCCTTCCTTAAATTGTAATGCTTTCTAAGTTCTAATAGTGGGAGTAATTTAATTTAGTCCATGACAGTATAAATAAGAGCCTTTGATCAAATGTTAAGGGAAACTAAAGATGGCTTAGATTATTATTTAATGTGACCATTTATTATTGATAACAAATGTAATCTACCAAAAAGAAAGACTTTAAAATTATCTGTCTTGATTCTGGAGTTTTTTCTTCACCTAACAGCGCCTCACAGTGGAGATGGATGCAACTTGCAATTTGAAATGAGGTAAGACTATGGAGTTTATTTCTATTATTGGTTGTTTTACCATTGCATCAAAAACAAAACATACATGAAGAGCTGAGAGTAAAGAGCTGCAGTGTCACAGAATTATCAGACATTCACATTTTACTACCTGTCATTCATATTTCGCAATATATCAGCATGTCAAGACATGAAACAAGAAAGACAATAAAGTACTTTTACATCTCCCAACTGCTTATATTTGAAAAGAATAAACAAATAAACAATTTAACAGAAAATAAACTATATGTGGACTATAGTGCTCATTCAGAGATGTGTGTTTGCAAATGAAGGAAAAATCGATCAAATGAAAACACGCATATATAGTAAAAATGTGTTTTGAAGCTGAATAAATTCATCACGGTTGGCGGTTTGGCTGATGAAAGGCTTATAAAATTCTAAAAAATGTGACATGATATAGTTATTTTAGTCAACATTTCATTTGTATTCAGTCAGTGTATATGAAATGTGTGTTTCACCTTCAATAAAGTGCTTAGTTTGCCATCTTTCAGCCTATTTGATTATGTTCAGGTCAAAGGTGATTTACCCAGAATAGCCTTGACTTTTGCACTGGTTCAAAACCATAGTTCCTCTTTACTGACATTGATTGATAGCTTTTAAAATTACCTACCGCGTTTCTCTGAATCCATCTGGACCTGGGTCATTTAACACTTTAAGCGCTCGTCACTTTGAGTTATCTGTATCTCCTGTGTACAGTTAAGAGTCCAAGATTTTCCTGACCACAAACAGAAAAGCTGTATATTTTTGTCTAGCGAGCACTTAAAATTGATTTACTCTTGGTTGGATCCGCTCGATTTACAGGGAACAGCGGAAAATGGCGACATAACTCAAATAAATTGACTAGTTTTACGGGTCATACAGCAATATAGCAATGCACTGTAAATATCACCCAAAGAGCCAATATCCACATCTTTCCTCATATGTATTATTTAGTGGGGTTTTAAATCCATTTGGCGGTTTTTTGATGAATATTGATGACTCCAGAGGTAAATCTGTGTTGTCCTAAAGCAGATTATTAGAGCATCCCTGTTATATAACTATCTTCAATAAGGTAATATTCTTAAATAGTCCTGTTTGAGTAAATATTTTCTAACAGTTTTATGATGTTTAGTTTTAGTAGAACTAATGGTAGCAATACTTTTCGCCATTATATTTTTGCACCTGCTGCTGTTTTATTTTGCAAATGTGATTACTTTTTTTAACAGTGCATGTGCCAATATTGAAAATGATACTTGTGTGCAAGTAATCATAATATTAAAAGTGAAAGTAACAGTTGTATATGATTTATTATGATTATTTTTTCAACCACCACAAGAGTTGCACATTCATAATTAATTTTATCCACTATGTTTAACTTATAACAACAAGTAATTTAAAATTACATATAAAACTATGAAATGCTTGCTGATTTAATTTCTAATTCAAGTTTTGCACCAGGTCATTATATGGCAACACAACACTCCAACACTTCCACAAGTTTCTTAAAATTAAACATTTCATGCCCGACTGAACATCCTTAGTTACTGATGTGTCCCAAGGGTATTTTCATTCATGCACATTTTAATTGGACACTGCTGTTCCATGTTTGGACAGCTTTCATGGTCTTTTCCTTCACAGAAACTATACACATCATTAGCAAAGCAAACTAATTAATGAAACACAGAGAAAAACTCACATTAATGTTTACATTATGTTGTAGTAGTTATGCTTGTCCAGAAGGTGGCAGTAAAGTATTACAAGTTATTTTAGTACAGGGTTTTACAGGTGAGAACCGCCGATATTCTAATAGATCCAAGGATGAGAACCATGGAAGTGCAGATAAAAAAACAAAACATGTGATGAGCTAATTCATTGGGGTATATATTTAAAAATAATAATAAAGTATTTTTTAATCTGTGAAAATAGCAGGGTTTTTAACTTTATTTTAACTTTTTAAATATCTTCTTCCTGTTCCTTTTGTTCATGTCAATAATGATAATGCACATAATTAGTTGGGACTCATAGTTATGTTTAATGTTTTCTTTCTGAAAATGATGCAAACAAAATAAATGGTATAATGATAAATAAAGACAAATAATAAAAAAAAATAACTGGTCCCAATTTTAAAATGTCAGTGTTTCTGTATGGAAGACAATTTCTTTGCCAGAATACATATATACATATATATATATATATATATATATATATATATATATATATATATATATATATATATATATATATATATATATATATATATATATATATATATATATATATATGTATTTTAATTGACAGAATTCACATTTCTGTCAATTTAAAGAGCTATGTAACTAGCTTGAACAAATATCGGGAAAAATAATATTCTTAATCGCCTTAATTCAGAATCAGCCTCTCACATTTTATAGTGGAACTTCCATGAAGCTATACAAATACAGTGGGCAAAGTGTCAGAAGAAGTGTCTAGTGTGGGGAAAAATCTACAAGATCAATAGGAAAAACGACTTTCTAATACAATGATGTTTATTTTATAAGTACACTGGCGTCCGAATCGAGTCACAACGGAGACTAAAAGGTTGTGTGACCTGGTGTTACCACAGAAAAGTTAACAGTTTGCTCTGTAAGAACGTTAAAATATCAGCTGGCGGCGCTAGCCCGTTATGCACGGAACTCGAACATATTTGTTTGTATTGAATTGAGGTTTAAAAATTTAAAGTCTGTCTTTAGCACAACATATATACAGCCTGTGTTTGCCTGTGTTTAAGGATCAGTGAACCGCCAACAGTTGTTATTTAATGGGGGTTGCGACTGAAAAAGGTTTGCGAACCACTGCATTAGAGGCCGTTCCTTCGATGCCGACTGCATCTTATGCATGGAGCAAAGCAGATGACACCTTTAATACACTTTGTGTTTCCTTTTGAGCACTGGAAAGGCTCATTGTTCAGCTTGAACAAGTTTGACTTTAAATGTTGTACTTGGTGCATATTTTCATTTACACGTGAAAGAAACCAGCTATTTAACAAAGAAACTCTTCACACTTGTTTATCCTGAGCTGTGATCAAAGCGTGTAAATGGTGTTTGTTACATAATGGTCCTGTCCCTGTCGTGGAGCCTATGGATGGACACGAAACACATGACTGAAATAGTGCAGATTTGGCTCGGTTCTTCAGCTCCTCTTGATGAGCACGTTGGTGTGGAGGAGCGGTTCCCACCTCCACAAGAACAAACTGGTTTTCTGCACATTTCGGTCACTGGAACTGGAGACATACAAGGCTTCATGTCCAACTTCTCACAGAGAATAAATAAACTATAATATTATACAATATTTTATTATAATATATATTTAATATGTATTGCTGCGTGAGGGTCTCAGTATGAAAGGAGAAAATATCTCACAATGAGCTAGTATTGGACGGTTGGATACGGTACATTGCCCGGCAAAAACTAATTCAAACTAAAAGTGACAGCTGTAACATGCTCTTGACTTAAACTTAAAAACTGCAATCTGAATTTGGGATGCCATTTGCTGAAAATGTTTCAGAACACTTTTGATTTGAATCAAAAAGTCGATTTAAAGCCTTCTTTTATTTCTCAACCTTTGGGTCTTAGTCACACTTTCCTGTATGAGGTGTAAGTGAAATCTTTGGTGTATAACCAAATACGTTACATGATTATTATTATTATTAATGATTAAAAACAGCAAATATACAGGATCTGGCAACCCAAAGCAAGGAGCTTGTTTGTTCTTTTGAGATGACATCATTCGCTTGACCAACAAAACACAAAATGTTAACATAACACGTGGTTTTGTATTTGTACATAAATCAACTTTACAAGTGTTCATAGTTTAACATTTCAAGGTGTAATATGCAACTATTCTGGTGCAAGAGTATACCACTTTGCTTAGTCACCATGGAGATCTGCTTTCCCTCACATTTTCCACAGTATGGGAATAAACCAGTCTCATCTCAAGTTTACAAGTCAGATCTGAGGAGGGAGGAGCCAACTCAATAATGTACATAATGTTTTAATGCAATACATGTACAAGATAATACCATAACAACAGCTCCAAAGAGACATCCACCTAAAAAGTTATGTAGTGCAACTTTAACTGATAATGAAGATTAATTAAAAAAATAACAGAGCAGCAATGACTTCAATATTGAATTTTTGAATCACTTTTTGAACAGTATATGCCGGCACAGTACAGTACAGTTTGTATTTATTAAGTGGATATTGTCTCACCACATTCTTTTTTTCTATCACTGGAGTTTTACAAACTCTTTATAGCTCAGGTAAGAGTGTTCCTCTACCCACTATCTCAATTTGGTTCAATTTAATAGTTGCACTAAAGTAAGTTTTCTGCCAACTCCTTGTCTCAATGGAGATGTTAGTGCTGTGCTGTAAACAGGCCAAGTTACAGATCAAATCTGTGGAGAGGCGACTCCACTCACAGAAAGAATACACTTTGTAGGAATTTGCTTTGCAATAAAACACCAAGTTTAATGACTTGTCCAGGCAAAGCAACCAATCAAATACATTTTATTTATAAAGCTCTATTCATGCATAAAATGTAACACAAAGTGCTATAAAATACCACATTCCCACACACACACGCACGCACACACACACACACACACACAAACGCGCACACACACACACACACGCGCGCTAAAATACATGATACAGTTGAATGAACCAGTTGAGGAAACACCATACGAGGAGCCGTCTGCACCAGGAGCAGAGAGTCCCCCGCAGACACAGGACAGGACCCAGAGAGAGGGGAGGCAGACAACAATAACAGCTCAACAAGCACACACAGGTGGCAAACACGCATGAAAAGTTACATAGTGCATCTTTAACCTCTGAAACTGTTAAAAGTAATTCTCCATTGGTGAATGTGTTCTGATATTGCAGTTTCTTGTTCCAAATGGATGGCATCGCGTGGAGCTGGACCGGTTCAGCTCATCAAACCCTCAACAAGAGCAGAATGGGCCCAGCTGTGTCTGTGTCTGCAGCACTCAATCGAAAGTGATGGAGATGATGTTCTCAGTCTGAATTATAGGCTGAATATTCCCTGGACTAATGTGAAAGCAACATTCATTTATCATTGAGGGCACTTGACACAGCCTCAATACATTTATGATGCATCCATATCAAACTTAACCACTGCAATCATGACTATGAAAGATTAAGAGAAAAATGACTTACTCCACAGAAGTAGTGGCAGAAAATCCAGAAGGAAATGTTGAAGTAAAATGAGTATAATGAAGGATTTGTAATAGTCAGAAAATTATAATTTTTCAACAGATGGGAAGTCTAAATGTATGTATGATGTGAAAGAGAATCTTATGTCATAACATACAATTTTACATGTGATAATGTATGCCTTATTTATAACATATGACTTGTGCTTTAAAAATATATATATATTTAATTATGAATTAATGAATTGTAATTTTATATTGTGATTTATATATTTTTTTATATATGTATATCAGAATTCCTTTATAGGAATTGTGCACTGCTAATACATTTGATTGATTGATATAGGTCTATCTGCTGTGTTTGTGTTGATGCCATGAGATGATGTCATATGAATATCAAATGAGCCAAAATGAGTGATGAACTATACTGACTCTTACAGTTTAGTGGTAACGGATGTCCTGTTCATTATGTCTATGAGGACTATGTCTTCTTCAGACCCCATGGCCGTCGCTTTAAAAACAGCAAATATATATTATAACATGCGTCATATGTCTATTTGCCTCAGCCAAGGGAACAGCATCATCAGAAATGAGTTATGTATGAGAGCCACAAAAGACTCGAGACTTCATTCTCTTCACAGATTTATGAAAGGAAGGACCATCACGGCCATGTTCTGTAACTGAGGGTCTATTTGAGTGAACTGACGCTGGTCGGTAGTCGGAAATGTCAGGATGGGCTTATACGTTCGCATGCGTAATGAGCGCTCAGTGCCAAACGTGGAGCTCATAACCAAAGCGCCATCTGTCCATCGGCCACTCTGAACACGCTCCGCTTTTACGCGCGTCACCGCTGCCAAAGCAACAGGCACCGCATCGCTCCGAGACTCTGTCAGCTTTCTCCAATGGACACAATGCACGCACAACTATCCGGACCGTTTAACTAGTTTTGATTTGTTTGAGAAATCGCCGCGCGTAAAGATGGAAAACTCAAGCGCAGTCGAGAACCAGACTTTAGGCGTATGGACCGACAACAGCACCCAGTACAAAGTGGTCAGTACTTTTTTATTTTTCATCATCTGCGCGTTGGGGATGGTCGGGAACGTGATGGTGATCCTGGTTGTGTTGACCACTAAGCACATGCGGACCCCCACGAACTGTTACCTGGTCAGTTTGGCTGTGGCGGACCTGATGGTTCTCATAGCGGCCGGTTTGCCCGCCATCCCCGACAGCATCTTCGCGTCTTGGGTGTTCGGACACTACGGCTGCCTGTGCATCACATACTTCCAGTACCTGGGCATCAACGCGTCCTCCTGCTCCATCACCGCCTTCACAATAGAGAGATACATCGCCATCTGCCACCCCATCAAAGCCCAGTTTCTCTGCACACTTTCCAGAGCCAAAAAGATTATTGTGTCCGTGTGGGTTTTCACGTCCCTCTACTGCGTAATGTGGTTCTACTTGTCAGACATCCAGGAGATAGTTTACGATAATATAATCATTAAAACGTGCGGCTACAGAGTTTCCAGGAAGTATTATCTGCCAATTTACTTCTTTGACTTCGGCGTTTTCTTCGTGTTGCCTTTACTTCTGTCCGCTGTACTTTATGGACTCATAGCCAGGATCCTGTTCTTGAACCCGTTGCCCTCAAACCCCAAAGACAAGAAGAAAAAGAAGAATGGCCACGCAAACAACAACCACGCGGTGACCAACAACACGAGCTGCAAGAACTCCCGCCACTCGAGCTCCACGGCGACCTCCCGCAGACAGGTGAGTGGCACCGGGCCAGAGCGCGGCGCACTGCGGTCTGTGCCAAATGGAGCACTGCGGTAAAGCGCACCTGAAGTTAGAGAGCCCTCACAGCAGTAGCAGAAGTAACACATGCCTTAGCAACATTATTATCCTAAATATAATCAGGAAAGCGGTTTCGTTTGAACAATAAAACACAGGGCAATTTTCCATTTTTATCAACTTTTTTAGTTTTCTTTTTATCGGTGCCATTTTGAGTGTCTCTCAAAAGATTTAATAGTTAGTTTGGAATTGACAATGGTGCAGATTTCTGTCAGCCCATGGCACTTGCACAATTCAACATGTAAATACTAAAAGTGGTGTACCAGTGTTTTAATTAATAGAGCAGTGTGATTGATTAAGTTCATCTAATTTTGGTGCATTTGCTGATCAAAAATGACAAGGTGGGTGAAGAGGTGGGTGAAAAGGTGGGTGTTTCTATTCATGAAAATAATATTTATGAGAAAACATAACATTAAACATAGAAGGTATAGAACTGATCACGACGCAGTTAATGCTCATATAAAATCTATAATATATTTCTGGAGGACTTTGCTTGCATCAGCTCTGGTCTTATACAATCGACTTCAGCCGTAACCATTGGAGACAGGAGACAAAACTTATCTCTCCAAAGGCTCTCAGATCTGACAGTGACAATATGGCCACCTTTGATTTCCGCATCTCCCTCAGTGTTTCACTGTCTGCTTGTTTGCAGCTGTGTTTCTATAAGAGCAGCTTCGTGTCACTTTTGCCACGTCCGACCTTGAGGTGCTTCGCAGAGGTCATTGTTCTCTCAACAATGACACTTTTGTATTTGTATGAGTCTGGCTGCGCTGATAGCTCGATGAGACCATGAGAGGTCACCATGTGATAGGTCAGTTCATAGACAGTCTTTCGGAAAACAAAGCAAAGCAAAACCAAATCAGTTGCACTATATAAGGGTTGGCCAGCTGCTTGTTGCCATGGAAAGGTTGTTCCTTTGTCTGGAATATTCCACAGCATATATTACATCTACCATTGCAGTTGTTTTTATTGCTCAAACCATCTTGAGCAACATAGAGTACGGGTCACCTCTCCACAGATCTGGCCTTTGACTTGGCCTGATAGTGGAAACTGCTTGTCGCCATGGAGATAGATAATACGTTTAATGCCAGACTTTGCTGAATTCTAAGCAATAGCTGCCGACCTTGAGAGAAAATAAGTTCTACTCAGAAAAATACATTTTCGGGCCGCCCATTATGCACAAATCAATCGACTTTATAGCATATTTTAGCGCTGAAACTTTTCCCTCGTTCTCCATTTAAACCAACAGAGTTCCCGCCCGACCGGAAGTGCCATTATAACGGAAGTGCCAATTTGTGGAAAAAAAGAGGAATAAGTGGGCGGAGAGCGGAATAAGGTCAATACGCCATCTGCAGCGGCGGCCATATTGGTTCTAGTTGCTAATGTAAACAAACAAAAAAAGCATGAATAAACTGCTCAAATATCAGAACGGTCCTACACTTTTCTGTCAGCTGTGGTGTTGACATTTATACAACAGATTTCAAATTACAATAATCAAATATAACTTATTTTCAGCAAGTTTAACAAAATGTAAATCAATGATTAGCATTTATGAATAGCAAGTCAAACATAATACAAAATACAAATGGAAGTATTCTAACGACTGAAACATGGATTGTAAGTGTCTGAAACTTTTTTGTAGAATAGTACTAAATATTATTAAAATGTTTCGGTTATTTTGAGCTTTTAGAGCTTATTTTGATCTCTCCGTTATAAATTCACAAAAAGCCATGGTAAAATCCACTTGGTAGATCCAATATGGCGCTGAATGCCTTGATATCTGCACTGACTGCCCAGAGCGACATTAGTTTACAAACCAATCACTGAGATTTAAGAAATACAATGTTAAATCACGACAAAATAATATTTTAATTGACCTGTTCATTCTGTATCCGCTCCTGCAGGTGACCAAGATGCTGGCTGTGGTTGTGATACTGTTTGCGACGCTGTGGATGCCCTACCGCACCCTGGTGGTGGTCAACTCCTGCTTGGACCAGCCGTATTTGGACAACTGGTTTCTGCTCTTCTGTCGCGTTTGCATTTACCTCAACAGCGCCATCAACCCCGTCATCTACAACGCCATGTCGCAGAAGTTCCGCGCCGCTTTCCGTAAAATCTGCGGCTGTGGCAGTAAAGGCTCGGACAAACCGGCCGCCTACAGCGTCGCCCTGACGTACAGCGCCGCCAAAGACACGTCCATGGTAGAAAGCACGGATCACTATACGACTGAATTGGAGGAGCTAACGGTGAACGATGAACTGCTGGGCGATCAGAAAATCATGTACCCAGACACTTGTGTTTACGGTAGGGCCGACTTCAACAGCGCTTGAGCGTCGAATTAGGATTTAACAGAGGTTTTAAATAGAAATGCTAATGGTTTGAGTAAGTGTTGACATTTAGGGTATCCACCTCATGCAAACACTATCACAGTCAATGGTGCGGAAAAGCAAACACGAAACTGAACAGTAATGATCTTTACACAATATTGGACAAGCGCTGATAGGCTTTTAGCTGTTGTGAATGTGATTGGCTTTGTTTGATTGCTTAACCGTTGCAAGTAATGGGAAAATGTACAGGTTTACGTGGCTCTAACAGCTGGACAATAACATGTTTGCTGTGTTTTTCTGACAAGCCTGATTGAACCGAAGCATCTATTGTGAGGGTTGGTCAAAACAATGATACCCAGATAGTAATGGATACAGAAAAGATTGAAACTACCTACGAATTTGGAAGTATTGGTGCTGAAAACAATCACATTAACAGGAAAAATGGTATACATTAAGACATTATGGTAATATAAGAAATTACAATTATTTTGTGTTGAAATTTAAATATCCTGACACTATTGTGAAGTGACTGCGGAGATGGAAGACAGTTGAAGCTCGGATCGTGCAGCGGTAAAGACACAGTAGAGCGGCTGGCCCTGAGCTGAACCAGTTGCCACGTAGTTCAGGGGTAAATGCTCTACACCCGTTGAGCCACAAACTGCTTTATTGCAGTCATAAAGGCTGACACGGCAGTTGCGTCACATGGGCCCTGCCGAGTGAGTTTTAATTGCTCTGGGCTGGGAACTGACCAATATTGAGATTATTTGGAAAAGTTGATATATTGATATATATTTCTACAACTTCCCATTGGTGAAGAAGATAAACTGACCATGAACCATTAACAAAGAAAGGACAGAAGATAACAACATACTGTAAGTTCGGGTTGAGAAGTTGGTTCTCTTTCAAACCAGATGGAGTTTCTAAGTGACTTGGATGTACATAGAGATATTTATTTATTCAAGCGTTACTCTACACTGGATCGTTCATTCAGTGGTGATGATAAAGGCGATCACCGCAAATAGCAGTAAAAGTGGGACACATTTGTGCAATTTGGTGGGACAAGTTTGAGATGTCAAAGCTTTTAATTCAATCTACTACCTACCTTTTTCATTCTATAGTGAGACAACAATGAGCCTTTTAATTACAAGTAAAATATATGGTCCAAAACAATTAGAACAAACAAATCACACCATCAATCACTCAAACGCCCCTCGTGAGACAAGATGGATGACCTTGCCCGGGGACACAATGACACAAAGTCGACGCTGGGATTGAACCTTGACGTGTGCAATTAACGGAATTTTCATTGTGATTGAGATTCAGTCATTTCTAATTGTCAGTGATGAGCTTGGGTAAAAAAATAATACAAAAAATAAATAAATAATCGAGAGGTTTGACTTTAAAAGAAATACATTGGATTGATTTGGTGTTAAATGGCACAAATTAAAATTCTGCTTTGTTTATGTTTTTGTCATTTCTATTTGTTTTGTAAAAAGACCAAATAAAGATCGAATAAGAAAATCGAGATCAATCTATAGGAGGAAATGAAATTGCGATAAATTGAGCTGTACTTTGGAGCCTGTATAATTGAACTCCAGCCTTTTGCTTTTAAAGTGACTGTCTTGGGGGAGAAAGAGAGTCTATTTCTGCAGAAGGACAGGACCGCCACAGTGAGATGGACTCTGCGTCTCTGTCTCTGTCACGACCGCAGAAAACAGACACGGCTCATAAAAACGTCTGACCCTGCGGTGGGAAAGCTACAGGAGACATGAGTAACGCAGAAAGTGCAATTTGTATATATATATATATTAAAAAAAAGAGGTGGGCTGTATAATGTTTTATTGAGCTGCAAGAAAAAGATATGTTGTAACTATTGCTTTATCACAATCTGCTTCATTGTGAATAAAAGTTATATACGTCTTACAGCTACAAACAGACCAACATATGGGACAAATCTGCCGCTATGAACCGAATTGTTACTTATTGAACATAACACAAGTGGAATTTGTAATAATTGAGCTGCAAATCATTGAATGGCCGTTAATTACACATGAATGGAGAGTAGATTTCGATACAATCTCGACATGACAAATGGTAAAAACAATTCTTTACTGAATAAGTCAGAATGCGCGCCGTGGTGTTCTAAGAGTCCGCTTTGTGCATTAAAACTGCTTAACGCAGGGTTGTTAAATACCACAAACTGAAATACTTCACCTAGCTAGTCCCAACACAGCAGTTAGCATAAAGAATGTGGTTTAACTGTTGCCGGAACTACC
Source organism: Chaenogobius annularis (assembly GCA_015082035.1). Lineage (NCBI taxonomy): Eukaryota > Metazoa > Chordata > Actinopteri > Gobiiformes > Gobiidae > Chaenogobius > Chaenogobius annularis. The sequence goes on along the minus strand of BJKM01000577.1, from coordinate 317,613 downwards.
TGTGCGATAAAAAAGAATGCACACCAATTAGCATTTGCATTCTCACTGATTGTTCCGTGTGTGTATATATCTCAAAAATCAAAACAAAGTAAAAAAAACCCAAATCTTACTGACCGTGGCGATTACTCACTGCATAAGTTAGCATTAGCCATAAACAACGAGGAGCCTGAGAACGCAGTGCGCAGCAGAGAGCGAAGTGCGTTCAAACTGCTCGACGCACGAATACGAGTTGTTTAGTGCGCTTATACGACATTTTTTAGCTTTTCCTGTGTTTTTTTTTTACGTGAGTTGAGCATTTGTTTCCCCCCGTTGCTATGGTGATGGCCACAGAGCAGCGATACAGAACGTGATTTAACTGTTGCCGGAACTACTTGTGCGTTAAACAAGATTAACGCACGGCAGCTAGCATTGTTAGCATAGTTAGCATCACTGACCGTGGTATAATTCATAATAAAGCACTAGTTACAGCCTATAAAAGCTTTGTATGCGTTTTATATTTTCTGTACATAGGGTCAGTGCACTTTTTCTCTATCTCGCTCTTGTTTTGCTTCACGCTGAGAAAGTGTAACGCGCCGCTATTTCTGTCCCTCCTTTATGTGGAAGTGGAAGAGCCTCTATGTCTTTTGATACACGTGCTTACGTTTGAGGGCAACTGCCTGGCCAGTCCTAAAACATTATTGCAATTTGTGATGAAAATGAAGCTTAGTTCTGGCCAGGAGAAGTACATTTGTCTCATTGATCTTTTTAGTTCATGGGTAAATGCTTTATCGTTGTAAATGTCTTATGGTTAACTGTGGTTGATAATTTGTTTTATCTTTATTGGGCATAAACATGGTGTGCACAGCAGATGTTCTTATACGTACATATTAAGAATAAACTGATAATAAACCTACAAACAGCTTAGTATGTCAAAAAACCCTTAGAAACACATCTTACAATTGTCAAAAATCCACTAAAACAAACGTTCTACTTTTGAGCTGTTGCTGAACCATTTTTCAAAGAACGTTTGAATTTTATTGACTTAAATATGTAACAAAGTGAAAATACTATCTTGAGTTAAGAGTTCAAATCCTGTTAATTATGCAGCAATTATTTTTCTTGCTTAGTGTAATTCAACAATGTCATTTTTTGTCATTGCCTTTGCCTTGGTCTTGCTTAATTTTTCTCATACTTTAATGTTTGTGCAAATCTGGTTGAAATAAAGTTGTGCCTGACAAAGTCTGTTGTCTCGTTGAACTAATTAAACCCCGAACCTTTGAAATAAATGAATGAATTAAAAAAAACAACATATGCTCTTTCGGAGTTTAAAAGGATCAGTTTGGCGAGGTCTTGATTTTTTGTTCCAACCTCCACGACTATCAAAAAGAAAATCCTCAACTAACTTTTGTAATTGCTAATTATTATACCTCGACAAACAATACAAAATGATAGAGTAAAACAAAGACATTATCTCCAGCCGCCTTCTCACCTTCGCACGCTTAACTTATAATTATTCCGCAGCACAGACACAAGTACAGCAATTATTACGACCGTCCCATTTCTCCACAGTTAAATACATTATTTATTTTTAATTAACACTGCGGATGCCGCTGATGGCAAAAGACTCAATAAGGTTATCAAAGGTCTTCTGCTGTGGTTAGATCCGTTCCTCAACTTTCATTACAATAGAAGCAGCAATAGTATGAAGGAATAGTAACAGTAGTAGTAATAGTAACAGTAATAGTGCTGCCTGGTGGTCATGTGGACAATATGCTGCATGTCCTCCCTTCCCTCATCCCCACATTCACTCTCACAAACACTCTCTTTCAGACACCAGCAGACTTGGACACTGGAGGCAAGGAGGGTGATGTGTCTTGCTCAAGGAAACAACAGTGTACACTACCGCCCCCCTGAGGCACCTAGTGTTCCAGCGGTCTCCCATCCAAGTACTAACCAGGCCCATCCCTGCTTAGCTCCCGAGATCTGGCCATGTGGTACATATGGAAATAGTAATAGTAGTAATAGTATTATTAATAGTAGTAATAGTATTATTAATAGTAGTAATAGGCTAGTAATAGACTTTGAATCCCTCAGATTCTGTTCACATGTGTTGTCATGTATTTAAATGAAGCTGATTGTGATGTACTTGTCATATTTCCTCCTGGACAGTTCGGTTTTGTTCGTTTTTTTCATGAATGCTTCCCCTTTGTTCTCTGCATGATTGCCTTTGTAACCATGTGTTTCTAGAGCTCTAACATTTCTTTGAATTCTTAGATTTTTGGATTTCACCACAGTTTGTATTACCTGAGATTGAATTCTCTCTGCTATTGAGTCTTGGTCATTAGTGCTTTGTTACAGTACTACAAAACCTTCTAGGTGTGATGTTTGTTTCTTCTTGTAACTTTCTATTATCAAGTTGTTGCCAGGACATTTTGAGCTGTTGCCAGGACATTTTGAAATTAATCATGCAGAGAAATATTGATTGGATCATAAAGCATCATAAAGTACATCCATTTACAAACATTAGGTACGGGGACAGTACATCTGAAATCATTAAACATACATATGCACATCTGCTCTGGCTCCACAGTTCAGACAGAAGTGACAATAATAATTAAGTATTATACATTTTAAACCGTCACCGTGTTTCAACATACAGTACATTCAGAAAATGGACATGGTCAGGATTTACTGTGGTTTGTGGATATTTTGTGTGTTCTTCGATGGATTCTATAGAAATCCATGGAAAATTTAAACTAAACTAAAATTTAATTTTCAGTACTCTATATGTTTTGATCTGAGCCAGTTCCAAGTCTGTATAAATGAAGGGACTGTAGAAACACTGCCTAATAAGTTATGCAAATCAAGAGAGGAAATGACTGGATGATTCAAATAAGTAAAGCTATCAAAGTGGTGAGTTTAGTAAAAAAAAATACAAAAAACATAGATGTGTAAAACTCAGAATAAAAATAAAATGGAATTACATGGACTTTATAGTCTATAGTAGAAAAAAATGTCCCCTGCATTTGTCCCATTCTTAAACCTCATATGCAGCTGGTCAGGAGCGATGGCCAATCACAGCACAACCCCAGGATTGTTTATTAAAAGGCATCTCACTTCTCCTCAATCAGAAAAACGCCCTCATGCATTGCAGGTCTGCTCTTGGATGAGAACCTTGAGAGAACTTTGTTAAAAAAGAGAATCCTTCCTTAAATCGTAATGGAGGTTTATAATGGTCTGCTGAAACCCTGGAGACGCCCTGGGCATTCGGATGCTAAATAGACACTCAAGGTGAGGCAGGGAACAATAGAACAATAGGCCCATCCCAGTTTCAATGGGCCATTAGCAGGAGGTCCCGCCCTGTGGGCAGGGCTCTCACAGGGGTTACGGCAGGGCTCTCACAGAGTAGGATATAAACAGGAGTTCTCAGACTTGTTTCACTGATTGAGAATGACTCTTGGATGAGAGTTGAAACGTTTCGTTTTTTCTAAAACAGAGTCCAGACGACTACAACTGAATCTTTTTCGACATCCTGTCCTACTCACAACATGCCACTCAGTCTATTTACGCACGTTGCCTGGGGTCGTTTCTCGATCCCGAACTCGAACATTACAGCTAAAGGACCAAGTAGGGGGAGCAAACAGTTCAAACTAAACTATGTTTCTTACTCCTGGTTCCAAATTAGGCAAAGGGCCTTGAAATAAATGAATGTAGATCATTAAAAGGCATATCTAAACAGCATGAACTGAAACAGGAAGTTATTGTTGTTTGTAAAATGTCATAAAAAGAATGAACATCATGTTCCGAATGCCGGCATTGAACATTATGTTTACTTGTGTCTTCAGAATCTATTAGTGTTCCAAGGCTGATAATGGTGTATTATTTTCATCCATCCCGTTTCAGTCCTGATTTCACAAGAGCGTAAGAACATTCAGTTCATGCAGTACATTCAAGACCAGGGCCACCAGAGTGGACATCACATATGGACAAAAACACACAATATTAAATCTATAGATCTTTCTAAATATAAGTACCTCTACAGCTGTCCACAAAGGCTCTTTCATTTGCATATTTTAACAAATAGAATAATTAAAATGTATATCTAGGCCTACATTTGGACATCTCGAATGACAAAACAAATAATACAACCTGTTAGTGTTGAGAGATTTGACTGCAGTTGCATATATACACACATCTTTTTTTTATATTGACCTTTATTTAACCAGGAAAGTGAGATGAGCATTTTCTCTAGTGATGTAAATAAGGTAAGGAGCAGATGAGTGGTGTTTTGCTGTAGGTTTATGAAGTAAACAATGAGAGTGAGTCATCCCTGGTTCAAAGAAGAGCCTTCTGCTGTTTATCTCAACCACTGTCCAACGCACGAGTCCATTCTCACTGTATCAGGAGACAGACTCACCAGAGCACAAAATAATATCAAATGCGTTTACTTTTGTTATGGAATCTGGAGGGGGGAAAAACGTTTAGTAGTTCAGTTCCCCAATGTAAAATGTCACTGTGATAAATCAAGTTTTAATTGCTGGTCCTGGTGGATTAGTGCACAATTTAATTTTCCAAACGTTCTCATGAGTAACAAAGGCTTTGTCCGTCAAAGTCATTTTGATTGAAGGCTGATGTGAGATCGACAGGACCACACAAAGGAGGACGTCTTTGATCACTGTGTGCTCGTGTCAAGTGCGTGCGTGTGTGTGTGTGTGCGTGCGCGATATTTTGGCACATTGTTATTATGAGATGCTCAGTGGGAGGTAAAGATGAAGATGTGAATGACAGCTACAACATGTGGACAGAATACAAGATCAATATAAGCTACTAAGTGAAGTACTTTGAGTCACAAATGCTCCCTCTGCACTTAAGTGAGTCCTACACACAACATAAACATACATGACTTGAATGAAAGTGAATGGTTGTGTGCGAGTACATTTCGTTTGCGTCCTGTGAGCAAAAAGAGCATTACATTTTACTGGCGGTCTTCTCCAGGACCTCCTCCAGGTGGGACATGAACAGCTCCAGGAGACGTCCATGAGTCACTACACTTGGCTCAGGGCAATGCGGAGGAACAGCAGCTCTACTCCAGGCTCCTCTCATCTGACCAGAAAAGTGGGACTTGCTCATTGTTGGTGGGGGACTCAGAGCAGAGGATTATATATTGTAGTTGAGGTTGAAAAAATAAATGAAATCACATTTCCAGAGATTAAAGGGATTAAAGGGCACTGGGGAATGAGATAAATCTTATATATACTCGATTCCCTTAAACCAATGAATTTGGGGTGTATTAAATTAACTTTTTGGCAGTATTCATTCTATGAATTAATATGCCTCATAATATTTGTGCTCAAAATACGTTAGATTTTTTGTTTTGGACCGGAATTGTATTTTTGTCACTAGATTGCATAATGTCCAGCATTCACCAAACCAGGAAGTGTGTGTTCTGGTGAATAGGTGTGTCCTTCATGGTCCTGAGGGATTTGTGCAGGCATGACTTCAGAAGAGCCACACGTGGTATAGGTGGATCCCTCATTATCATACAGGGGGGGACCAGGACACAGCCTTCAAAAGGAAATTAGAACAGTGGCCACTAGAGGAGATGTAGAAAAGTGCTCTGGTGTTCAAAAGTGGAGTGGTTATTGTTTATATTTTATTTTTTTACACAATGCGCCTTTAAGGGGTTTTTATCACATCTGATCTGGATTGTAGACATTTGTGCCTGCATTTGCATCAGTCTGCATCAGTGTTTGAATGATTGGTTCTGATTGGGGCAGGAGCTGGAGACGACTTTCTGCCTCATTGCATCCATGATAAACAAGCTCAGTTCGGATCAGTGAGATAATGGTGCTGATGTTTGACGAGACGGAGACAGAAACATGAGTAGGAGAATTACTTCTGCACCACAGCAGGACGGGCGCCAGAAGAGTGGCAGAAACGCAAGATAACGCTGCACGCTAGCAAACGTCTTAAAATGTTTATAATATGTATAAATAAACCCAGTTCCTTAAAGCTTTTAATTAGCTTAAATGTTTGGTCCTCAGGGTGCCAGAGTCAGGACTAAACATGGACCGGCCTCCTGCTGGTGCCAGAGTCAGGACTAAACATGGACCGGCCTCCTGCTGGTGCCAGAGTCAGGACTAAACATTCCTGCTGGTGCCAGAGTCAGGACTAAACATGGACCAGCCTCCTGCTGGTGCCAGAGTCAGGACTAAACATGGACCGGCCTCCTGCTGGTGCAGAGTCAGGACTAAACATGAGTCAGGACTAAACATGGACCGGCCTCCTGCTGGTGCCAGACAGGCCTCTACTCTGGACCGGCCTCCTGCTGTGTGCCAGAGTCAGGACTAAACATGGACCGCCTCCTGCTGGTGCCAAGTCAGACCTAAACATGGACCGAGACAGGCCTCAACTCTGACAATGTCCAAATCTAGGCTCAAAACAATTGTTTTTTTAAATTGAATTTCATAATGATTATTTATGTTTTTATCCGTTTGTAATGTGTTTTTCTGTTATGTGAAGCATTTTGAATTACTTTGTGTACGAATTGTGCCCCGTCGGTAAACTTGCCAGGCCTTTCCTAATTTATATCTAGTCACCCCGAAAGTAAGAGCCGACAGCGGCTCTGGCTGTGCTTTGGTCCCGCCGCTTCACTTTGCCATTTGAAGAAAGTGTTCTAAACAGAAAATGAACATCTGAATATTAACGACGTGCCAAAGGGTTTGAGAGCCAAGACGAGTTAGAACCGACCTTCCTCCTGTCACCGTTTGAAATCAGATCTCCAGTAACGTTTTACCACACAAGAGCCAGCATCATTCTTATGTAATTAACTGTTTCCATCTAATACAAGATGGTATAACAATCCCATAGAGATATCCCCACAGTAACATTTTTTTTTAGATCTGTGAACCGCATTTGCTTTAAAATAGCTCATTTTTGTAGATAAGTTGTCTAAAGATTATAATTATTGATATTGCCATACTGTTTTATCATCTCTAGTGTCTATATTATTTCTTTATTTTTAATTCTTCTTTTTATTATTTTCGTTATTTTTTTCTCTTTTTATTTTTTGGTCTTTTTTTTCTTAGTTTTATCCCTTCATCTATTATCACACCGTCTCAATATTATCTTAAGGAATTTAAGGCTAAAAATGGCTATATCTTATTATTCTGTCATCTTTATTCCAAAGATAAACCTTCAGTATATATTTCCTTCATGGCGCCTTTAGACTAAATGATTCCGTGACCTGTTTAACAAGTCAACCATTTACAATCATGAATGATTAAAGTTTAATCAGTGAAGTGGTCCAAGTAAAACCCTCAAAGCCGTGATATTAATAACACACTGAACACATTTATTCAGGAGCATCATGGAAAACAAACGCACGGTCGTCGGTTGCGGCACTTTAGGTCCTGGATCCTGAGAGCGGGACCTTGTTTACAGGAAAAGCAAGCAGAAAAAAACCGTCCAGTACAGAGCAGATATAAACATGGATGTACAATAATAAGAGCTTATTATACAGTACGTCCACGAGTGTGAAGAAGAGACCTGCATTTAGACAGGGAAAGAGCAGCAGCACCGCAACGTTAAAGCTTAAGAAAGTCTCACACAATAACACAAGTTGCACCTTCCATTAAAAAAAATAAAGAAAGAGTCATAAAACCCAATAACAAATAAGTAGAAACAGGCTTTAGTTTTGAAATGAATTATAATTTGTGAGTAATATTGAGTAATCTATATCTTAAAAGGTAGTTTCTTTTATCTATCTCCTCTACATTCGACTCATCTTTCAATGTTGGAAGATAACTCTAACACAATTTTAATCTTTCTGAACTTAAATTGTGACTTTTCTCCAATAGTTTTTAGTCATAAAGTGTCTTAAATGTGCTCAAAACTTTTGCAAGTAATCATTTGGGTTTTCAAAAAGTAGTTCAAACTAAACTAAATCAGGCACAGATGTATGAACTCTTCAGTCGGCAGTTACCCCGCCTATCCATGAGTTGCCATAGCAATTAACAATTCAAACAACATATCTTTACATCTTTTTAATGGTACACAGTCCTCAAAAATGTTGCATGTAACAGAAGTTGAAACCCAAGAACAATGTAATCACTTTGGCTTGTCCGATTAATCGCATCGCCGGTTTGATGCTGACCACTGCAGACTGGACCAAGAACTAAAAGCCTAAACCAGGTCCATGCCAGAACTAAACCAGGTCTAAAGCACCGCTGGTAAATACAAACTCCACTGGAGAATGGAAACATGCAACAGGAGTTACACTAAAGCAGGTCCAAGCCAGAACTAAACCAGGTCTAAAGCACCGCCGGTAGAAAAATACCTACAATAACGGCTCTAAACCCGGTCTAACCTTGGACTAACCTGGACCAAAGCCACTCTGAGAGACATTGACCACTGCAAACAGGAAAGAGCTGCGGGTTTAAAGACGCTTTGAACCAGTAATTCAACAAAAAACCTTTACATTTAACTATTCCGTCTCAACAAATCACATTCACCGGCACTAATCTGTGTTAAAATGATCGAGTCAGAATGTTCTACCAGCTTGGTGCAAAAAGGCTTTAGTTCCTGCTGAATTTCTACACATTTTAAAAGCTTGACTTCTCCGTGTCCATAGAATTGTTTAAAATGTTCTGGTTTTGAGGACTAAAACCGCCTTTGAGTGCGGTTTCAGCGACTGCGAAGGGTTTACGCGCTCAAAAATAGATGAGTGCAAGTAAACTGGGCGTATAATGTGCATTTTTCTGTTATAATTTTAGACTGCTACTTCTACTACTACTACTACTACTACTACTACTACTACTACTACAAAGAAAGTGCAACTCTCATTTAAAAACCCAAACCATTACACATCTATAGCAAATATAAAATGTTTACAATAGTTTACATACACGATATCTTAACTGCAGCTACATTCAAATGGCAGACAGAGTCCAAATTATAAAGCATGTCATTTAAACAGTATATTTTCTTTTTTTCTTTCTTTCTTTTCTTTTTTGGCTCAGAAAGAACAATTGACAATCATAGAATTTCACAGACTGGTTTACACAGTTTTTGGAGTGTTTGTGCGACCCGTTCTGAACACAAATGAAATGTTTCTGCCCCACGAGACAAAGTGCAGTCGACTCTGACCATTCACCAAAAAAATGCATATATTTTGAATTCCCAAATGACAAAAAAACGGCTTATATCGTTTTTTTGGTTTTTTTTGCAATTTGTCAGAAACGTGTGTGTGCAAAATGTCTTCCGTTTGCACCTTTTTGCAGCGTAAACGTTTTGAATCTACGTCGAAAACTATATCATCTTTTCTAATGTTTTTGTTTAGTTTCTAAAATTAGAGACGTAAAATAACACATTTGTACATATTGTCACTAAATTGCTATTGGTCGATACGTATACACCACATTTTACATTCTTATTTATTTCCTAAAAGCCTTTTCATGTATTGCTGATTGTTACAAAACACATTTATTGGTGTAGTTTTATATATTTCTTCCTCAAAATTCACAAGTAAAAAAAATAAATAAAAATCACCCCCAAATTTCCGCTTCATCTCCGATGTTTCTTTGCTTTAGTAAACTGCAGTTAGGCTTTGAAGGGCAGCGTTGACCTTAACTCCACGGCAAAAACCATCAGAGATAAGTTGAATATTGTGCTATTTACTGACAGTTTTATGTAGAAAATAAGATGAGTAGTGATATTAATAGTTATTTGGAGTTGTGATTGGAAAGAGGAGGTGCTTAGTGGACTGTGCTTCAGGTTGTGCCTGGATCTGGTTTACAGTATCGGTCTGTGTAACTGCTAAAATAATCAAAATAGTTCAAATAGACATGTGCCTTTTGAAGTCTTTGGATTCGAACATCTTAAAGAGACAGGGCAGCTTTTTTTTGTGTGGTTAAAACCTTGGATTGCTGGCCTTTCAATTCAGGCACAATTTGGTGATTCGCAACTTATTACACGGTAGGTAGGATTTACTTTTCCAGACATTTGTCACATTCATTTAATTTGTGGTCGTTTATCTCGCTGTATAAAGTCTCTGTAATGTTTATTTCACGACGACTTGGAAAAACTGCACTGTCCCTTTTAGAAACAACAGAATAGATACAAACGGAGAGGGGAAAATAAAGCATAAGTGAAAATGTATTGGCTCAGCTTAAACAATAAACTCAAACTGTGTATACATTTGGGTTTTTTTGGGGGGGTGGGATCATTCATTTTCAGCACTCTTTAGTTACAGTAAAGTGTTCACATTCCACGCCCAAAAAAAAAAGAAGGAACGCTGCACGGGGCTCGGACGTAAGGCTTCGGAATCAAACTTTACAAACGCGCTTCGGACTGGTCCACCTTCGACTCGTTTACGGAGATTCGTTTTCCTCATTTGCATAACGAGCGTGCCGTTCACTTTGGGCCCGACTTGGGAGGATTCGCAAATCGGGAATCGAACGCGCCCAGAACCTTCTCGCAGCCAGTTTAGCAATTTAACTGATACGTTTAGAGTAGCGCCGCGGACCTTTCAGTCGTTTAGCCGATTAATCGGTCGATGTCGGTCCAAATGTTTGAATTGGTCGAGTAATTATTTTTTATTAACAGCAGGAAGGACATGGACGGTGAGTTTAACCGAAAACGACACTGTTTACGAGTGGGTTTTCCGGTTAGATATTTGTAATGACGTGGTTTGGGTGCAGATATTCGGTCAAATCGCAGAGAACCATGTCTGAAACAGGTGTGAGAGCTTCTCCCAGCATCACGCCATGTTCCTTTTACTCCACCAACAGTTTTCCTCAGTCGACTACAGCCCTAGTTTAGAGAGATAAGTGAATATATGTGCAAATTATGTGAATAAAGTGTGACACTGTTTTGAACATTTAGCTTCTTTGTTATTTTTTAGATTTCAATCAAATGCCAAAGTCTTGAATGTAATACACTTTAGAAAACTTCCAGATGTCGACTTTACGCTAGAGAAAGAAGTTGCTATTTCTTCTCAAACAGTCGCATCTTTGTTGGTGCTATCCATCGTATCCACGGGGTTCAGATTCCCGTTTGTCGGTGACATTTTGAGGACTTTTGACCTTTAAAACTATAGAATATTGTGTTTTGAAGGGTCCGTTTCTATGGCAACAATACACTTTTTTTAGTCTTGAAACCCATGGATTGGAAAAGCAGGAAACTTTTTGAAAACTCTAAAAACATTTGGTGAAAGAGGCTAAAAAACGACCAACGTGACTGTCCCACTTTACCCACATTCACGTGCTCGTCGCCATGGAGATCGCTAGGTTGTTATGCCATACAGTGGAACATTCCAGGCAATACAACAAAATCTCCATGGTTTCGGACCCTCCGCTTGAAAAACTTACAAAGTGCCTCTTTAATTTGTAGTTTTTTAGCAATAATATGAATCTTTTGTGATCCAAATGTGTCGTTACCATGGATTCAAACAAAACAAAATGCAAAAAATGTGTTCAATTTGTTGGTAGTTTCTATGGTTACAGATGGTTCATGTTACTGGGCTATTTTAACCAAGAAAAAGCTGTTGGAAATAACGGACAATCCTCTTTATTTAATGGCTGTGAATCTGGCGTGTTTTTTTTTTCCTGAAGTCGCCGTAAAGCGCCCGCGTGAAGCCGAGCCCAGCGTTCAGACCGCCGCGCGTTGGATCCGTCTCATTTTCTGCACAAAGCAAATGCAATTACCCTAACAATCAATTTGAACAAACAGAAGCGCATGCGTGGAAAACAGGGTCCGGATCCAAAAGCAGCCGCAAATCGAGCCGTTTTGTGGCTAAAATCCGAAATGTACCACGAAGCCTCTGAAATATCTTTGAAATGATCTCTCTCGTGGTGCTTTCAAAAGTGTCTGGGTTTTGGAAGCAGGGCTGTGTTACCGAGTCATTTGGTTCAGACTCTGGGGGACGAAAACGAATTGTGAATAGGCAGTGGTCGAAGAAGAAGTCAATTGTGTTATTTGAGTAAAATTACAGATCCTGGGGCAAAAAGAAGTAGTCAATTAAAATACAGGCTACATTTGGAGTAAAAGAAAATATTAAAAAGCATTTCACACTCATTTGAGATCTAATAAAGTAATCTGAATTGATTTTGCAATTTTTTCTACTCATTTTGATCTTTATATTTTAGTTTGAACCATGAATGTGCTAAAATAAAACCCTCAAACCATTCGGAAAGTACTTTTTACTTCTCAGTCCAGTTAGAAAAGGGGCAGAAAGTGCAGATACCCTTTAAGTACCCATAGAATCCACTGTAACATGCGCTTGAGTAAAATACTTATCACTTTTTTTTAACATAAATACAGTACTTTTACTTTTGTGCTTGGTTACTTTCCACCGCTGTGAATGAATAATGTATTATCGGAACTACAGGGCCAAAATCTATAATTGTATTGTTGACTAGAGGGAGTAAACAACATTTTACTGTCTAACACGGCCACAAAAGCTTACCACAGGAGGATAAACGTAATTAATTCTTGCAAATTAAATGCTATGAACTTTAAGTAATGGACTTAGCCAGCTTAGCAACAAATTGCATCTGGATTTTAAACATTGCCTCACAGTAAAGCAGATGATTTGCATAATATAATCCCATGGTTAGACAGAACCGTCAACAAACAATGGATCTTTACATATTTGTACGGGAAGATTTAGAATAAGTTTAGATTTTAGGTTCCGGCTTCACACAAGGACATTAAACCTTACCACAAATAAAGCATTGGTTCAAAGCCGTACTAAATGCACATATAACGGCTTATTGTTGTCTTCACCCACCAAACCTTTGCGTTTTAAACCCGTCAGAACGACTTACTTCAAAACCCCAACACTTTGAAGGGTTGCACAATATATTCACCCCAAAAAAAAAAAAAAAAAAAATGTATATTGCAATATTGGCTGGCGCAATAATCAAAAAATTTTTAAGTAAAATAAAGCAGATTTTATTCAGAATTTCCCATATTAAGTTCTACATTAGACTTGTTTCGGCCTTGTTTTGATACAATTTTAGTTTTATTCAACTAAACTTATTCTGCCATTAAAATTGCAATACAAATCATAGTTAATTATTGAATATCTCATCTTTATTTTTTATTTTTTTTTCCATATTGTGCAGCCCTGCCCGGAACCCTTTAAATGATATATATCTGTCTATATGGCAGCGTTATACAGGAACAAAATGGTTAAAAAATGGTTATAAAATAGGCATAGAAGTCTTTGATAAGAAGAGACTTGGGTTTTGTGCTCCTTTGGTGTAAACTGCATCTTTAACCCGCCGCGGACGACAGCGGAATCCAGTCTTGTCCGTGCATGATCCCTTTAGTCTTAAGTCTTACGTTTGGACCAGGCGTAGCCCAGGTTCAGACCGGATTTAGTCCAGGTTCAGACCGGGTTGAGTCCAGGTTCAGGCCGGGTTGAGTCCAGGTTCAGGCCGGGTTGAGTCCAGGTTCAGACCGGGTTTAGTCCAGGTTCAGGCTGGGTTCACTCCAGGTTCTGGGCGCTCTTGTGGTCCCGTATCACGTGATGAGGCAGCAGTTGATGCATCGCGGGCCCAGCCGTCTCTTCAGCGCCCCCTTTTTCCTCTTGGGGGTTAAGATGGCGATAATGGCCTCGTCGAAAACAGTCTTCAGGCCTTTCTGCGTCAGAGCCGAGCACTCGACGTAGCAACACGCCCCGATCTGAAAAACGAAACGTGAGAATGTCAGGAGAAAAAAAACTACTGCAACTGCTGTGCGATGTTTGGCTTATTATAAGGTTTTAAATATAATGTCAAAACTGCCCGAATTAAACTAAGCTAAAACTAAAACTAATGTCTGATCTTGTCTCGTGTTATGTCATGTTATTGCTTTGCCTGGAATGTTCCACAGTACGGCATTAAACATATCTATGCATTATTTTTATAAATAATCTTCAAAAATACATTAAAAACATGCATTCATGCTGTGGGCGGAGTCGTTGCAAAAAAAAAGACTCGATGCTCAATTTACCACGGTGATGGTTTCAAAGGCAGCCACAGCGACACTGTTTTTGAAATCGAGACGACGTTTAAACACCCACGTGAACGTCATTTTCAATCTGAAGGTACTGGTCTGAGATGAGACTGCCTTTCAAAAACTTGATCCTACTTTATACTTATTCTTGTTTGTTTCTCAAATGTAAAGCGCCTTTGGGAATCTTGAAAAGCGTTATTATTATTATTATTATTATTATTATTATTATTATTATTATTATGTATTATGTACAAATTAGGGATATCACGATGTCAGATTTTAGTGTTACGATTATTGTGAGAAAAAAACGGTTTAACAATTATTCACGATTATGACTGTGTGGAATCTTGTCTAACACGTCACTATTTCTCAAGTTTCTCAACAGCATGAATGATAAAATAAATTAAATGTGACAAAAACAGCCAGGTAAAAAAGTACTTTATTTTTGTATTTTTTAAACTGTAGATTGAATTAAAACAATTTAATCTCGCTTCTAAATTTGTCAAGATTATAATTTTTTTGTTCTTATGATTATACTGTGACCTAAATAATCACAATTTATTGATTAACCGGATAATTGGGATATCCCTAGTACAAATAGTCTAGGTATAAAAAGACTAGATTCTCAGACCAGCACCTTCAGATTGAAAATGACTTCCGCGTGGCACTCAAAACGTCTCGATTTCAAAAACAGTGTCTAGACGTCTACCTCTGAAACCTTTTCTTCAGTGGACAAACGAGGGATTGCACCAGACCAGCACCTTCAGATTGAAAATGACTTCCGCGTTGCACTCAAAACGTCTCGATTTCAAAAACAGTGTCTAGACGTCTACCTCTAAAGCATTTTCTTCAGTGGACAAACGAGGGATTGCACCAGACCAGCACCTTCAGATTGAAAATGACTTCCGCGTTGCACTCAAAACGTCTCAATTTCAAAAACAGTGTCTAGACGTCTACCTCTAAAGCATTTTCTTCAGTGGACAAACGAGGGATTGCACCAACTCATTATCACTGTGATGATTAAAAAAAACAACAACAACAAAAACACAACACAACATTTTTGGAGGACGTTTCAACTCAAAATAATTGTAGTTTCTTTTCATTCCCATTAACTATTCAGGTAATATAATACTTCTTAATTCAGCACTTAATCTTAAAAAGCATCACTTCATGGGTGGCAGTCGGTCTCGCAACCTCGCTGCGATCCCCAGACGCTTAAACAAATAAGTACAGGAAATCTCTGTGTGTGTGTGTGTGTGTGAGGCAATACTGAACACAAGGGCCTCTTCAGCGTTGCGCTAAACCCCATTTAAACTGCAGGGATTATAAACACACCGTCAGAACCAATCTACGGTGAAGTGGCGTCGGCCTGTTTTCTCGTTAAGGGTGAAACAATGCAATATATCACGGCGTTCATTTTGCAGGGAGCCAATTTCGGCGCGATCGCGGAGCGCCATTGATTGTCATTAATCCTGTTTGGTTCCGCCTCGTTACAGCCTCACGCAGACGGCTTATGCAACCGGACACAGGCCCAGAAAAGCAGCCAGGGTGACACAGGTGCCCTACATTACAGCGGTTGGCATAACACCAATGAGATTACGTGGACACTTTTACGGGACGGCTGATTTAGTGCAAACACTTTATTTCAGAGAACACTAACATATAACTCGCATTGCGTACTTGTAAGTGGTTAATTTGATGTTAATTTGTAATTATAGGCCCTTATTCTGCTGTTAATTAGACATTTAACACTATGAAAGCCCTTACCACTGCTTATTAGTAAGATGTGAGGTCATATTTGTACATGAAATATGATTCTAATAGGCTTTCTGCAATAAGAGTTGGTTAAAAAGAGCTAGTATCTCAATAAATGTAGTTTTAATGTATTTATTTATAGGAAAATTGAATTAGCAGCAGAATAAGATATTAATAAGGGCTGAATTAATACAAATTGACATCAAATATACAAATTAGCTGCTAGTTAAAAGAGTGTAACCTCAATAAAAGTGTTACCAGAATGATCTATTTGTCTATTCCTGAAATAAATATTACAATTATTTTCAAGCCTGAGTGGACAACACATCCAGGTGCAAAAAAAAGGAATATTAAAAGATAAATTTATTATTTAAGAATCACATAAATTTCCGAACTTGTTTCAACTAAACTAAACTACAGGATGAGCAAAGTTTTACACATAAAACCCAGACAGAAACAGTCACAGAAAAGTATTATTTATTCGCAGCCTAAAGCGTTTTGCTGATCGTGACTAAATTGTGTTGTGTGAATGCAATAATGTGTATTTGAAAACGGTTGTGCAATATGAAGAGGCAGCACCAAACTAAAAAAAATACATGCAAGAGAGGAAGTGATTTCATGCTGAACAATGATTTTAAATGTCTGGGTTTAGATTTTTACTGGTCACAATAAAAATTAGGCCGTTAAATAAAGAATAAAAACGATTTTGTAAAAGCCCATAGTCATCATCAGCAACGCGAGACTCTAGACAAGGCTGTTTGGTTTTCGATTTTAGCCTTGAGACATTTTCAGCCTCAGATTGAATGTCCAAGGTTGGAAAGTGCTGTAAAAGTCTCTCTAAAGACTCTAATGTTTGTATAGTTTTCACATGAGTGGAATTAAAAACATTACGGTGCAACTACTGGGCTTCGCTATCGTCTCAAACTGCAAACTTGACAGGTTTTTACGATTTTCAAATTTTGACTGAATTTGGTGTATTTATACTCGTTGTATATATATATATGATAGTTTTACACCAATCAAGTAGGTATTTCAGGTTGAAAAATCTGTAGAAAATGACAGGAAGTGACACTAAGGACACTCATTCCAGTCAAAATGTATTCATAATTTACACAAAGAAACAACTTTTTGATGCTCTAAACATTAATTCACCAAAATAAAGTTACTCTCACATATTTTTATTTGTCAAATTAAAAAAATGGTTGCATTCGATGAGATTTTGCCCAGTGTTTGCTGGGTAATTTCCGAGTGTGATGTCATCAATTACAAACAGGAAGTTCAATTATAAACATAAAAAATTTGCTATTCTGGGAAAACGTTTTTATAATTTTTTGCAAAATTCAAAATATATTAATCTTAACTGCATTTTAGTTCAATGAGTCGTCCGACCTGTCAGAGGCACTTTAAAGGTGCACTATGTAACTTTTCTGGTGGGTGGGGGGGCTGCAAACAGAGATGTCATTGTCCCATGGTAAGGCTTTAAACTTATCTATCTTGTATTATTCAATTAAAGAAGTGTTTATTGCACAAAACAAAACAACAACTTGAGCTCATCTGCTCTTCACACTCCACAATAGTGACTGTGATCTCCAAGCACTGCTCTCCTTGATCTGGAATATCTTTTCATGAACTGCAAACCAATCTACTCGCCACGTGAGTTCACCTCATTCATCCTGGCCGCTGTTTACATTCCACCGAGCGCAAACGTGCACGATGCAGAGTGCGCGCTCGCGGACCAGATTCTGAGTGTGGAGCGGACCTTCCCGGACTCCTTGTGTATTGTCCTGGGTGATTTTAACAAGGGGAATCTCAAGCACAAACTATCAAGGTACAGACAGTTTATTAAAGTTCTGACCAGAGAACAGAGCCCGGTGGATGACTGTTACACAACAGTTAGTAACGCCTTCCGCGCCGTGGCTCGAGCTGCTCTCGGCTTTTCAGATCAAGCCATGGTTCACCTGATCCCCACGTACAGACAGAGGCTGAAGCTCTCCAAACCTGCGGTGAGGACCTCTAAGAAGTGGACCAATGAGGCAGTGGAGGAGCTCCGTGCGTATTTGGACATTACAGACTGGGAGGTTTTTGGAGCTGCCACTGATAGTTTGGATGAGTACATGGACACGGTGACGTCATACATTCGTTTGATGTGACCACCCCCTCCCCCGCGGTGGCCACCTCTGCCAACCCAACCCCGGTCCCCCCCACCTCCCCCACCACTCTCTCAGTTCAGGAACAGAATATTAGACTATTTCCGAAATCCAATCCCCAAAAAGCTGCTGGACCAGACGGTGTTTCTCCCGCCACCTTAAGACACTGCGCATGAGTGCTGTCCCCCGTCTTCACAGACATTTTTAAGACCTTCCTGGAGTCATGCCACGTCCCATCCTGCTTCAAGTCCTCATCATTGTTCCTGTCCCAAAGAAGCCCCGGATCACTAGACTTAATGACTATAGGCCTGTGGCACTGACGTCTGTAGTCATGAAGTCATTTGAACACCTGGTCTTGCCCCACCTCAAGTCCTTCACCTGCTCCCTGCTGGACCCCCTGCTGTTCGCCTACAGAGCCAACAGGTCTGTAGACGACGCTATCAACCTGGTACTCCACTTCATCTTGCAGCATCTGGACTCCCCGAGAACCTATGCCAGGGTCCTGTTTGTGGACTTCAGCTCTGCGTTCAACACCATCCTCCCTGCTCTGCTCCAGGACAAGCTCTCCCAGCTCAACGTGCCTGACTCCACCTGCAGGTGGATCACTGACTTCCTGACGGATCGGAGGCAGTGTGTGCGGCTGGGGAAGAATGTCTCAGACACTCGGACTATCAGCACAGGAGCTCCACAGGCTGTGTTACTTTCTCCTCTGCTCTTCTCCCTGTACACAAACTGCTGCACCTCCAGCCACGACTCCGTAAAACTGATCAAGTTTGCGGTACGACACCAGCCTCACCGGGCTCATCTCAGACGGGGGATGAGTCTGTCTACTGGAGGGAGGTGGACCGGCTGGT
>BJKM01000577.1:47661-294542 GCA_015082035.1 Chaenogobius annularis | reverse complement strand
CTCGGACACCACGTTGCCAGGTTCCAGTCGCTTCTCCTTGGGCACCGCGTTGCCAGGTTTCAGTCACTTTTCCTCGGGCCCCGTGCCACCAGGTTCGATCATTTTATCCTCGGGCCCCGCGCTACTAGGTTCCTGGCACCGGGTTGCCAGGTTTCCAGTCGCTTCCCTTTGGGCACCACGTCACCAGGTTTTCAATCGCTTTCCCGCGGGCACCGCGTTAACAGGTTTCCAGTCGTTTCACCGTGACGCCGCCTCCAGAGCTGCCGGTCCTTCCATCTCAACTTCACTATGCAGGTCATCCCAAAGGGGCAAGGCCTTCATCTACCACCTCCCGACCCTAGCGTCTTCTGTTCAATCACTCCACAGCCATGTGATTCTCACCCAGTCCATCAAGTCAGTGCAGATATGCTGTTCCATCAGCCGATTTTGGGAGTTACTTTAAGGCAGGCGGTTAGATATAAAAAATGGTGTCAGAATTGTGTGTATGTGTGTGTAAAATGTTTCTCCATTTTAGATGGAATGTCTCTTATTGATGACTGTGACAGAGGGATTCCATTTTAGAACTTCATCTTTTGTTTTTCAAGTTTTCTTGAGAAACTCCCACTTGACTGTATGTAAAACTATGATAAATATTTACCACAAGGATTATCCCTCAGAACAATGTAATAATTAGAAAAATCATGAGAACCTCAATCCTAAAATGAATGTAACATTTATTGTA
The DNA here is from genome assembly GCA_015082035.1 of Chaenogobius annularis. Classification (NCBI taxonomy): domain Eukaryota; kingdom Metazoa; phylum Chordata; class Actinopteri; order Gobiiformes; family Gobiidae; genus Chaenogobius; species Chaenogobius annularis. The sequence continues at coordinate 293,821 of BJKM01000577.1, read as the reverse complement.
AAAAATGACACTGCTATCGACTTCCGGTTGGTAATTTGAATGGAGTAGAGTAGACGTTGTTTGAGTGGCTCCAGCAGAGTTTAGAACTTTTCTGTCATTAAGCCCTGAAGTTTAAAGACTTCTTACTCTTTGTTGAAGCCAACTGTGAACTGAATCTCTCTTGCAATGCCCCTTAGGGTCAGAAAACGACTGAAAAGGAGGAAGTTAGTGCTAGTGCTAGCTTGTATATGGAAGCCATGAGTTGAGTTGAAAGCTAGATCTGACTTACTCACTATCTATTGTGTCGAACAACTTCCCTTGAAAAACAAAATTAGGTTCTATATATAGCCCTTGTTTACTCAGAAATTACTTGAGTGGGCTATGGGTTCTTTTACAGTGTACTCACGTACTCCAAATTGTGTTTGGGTCATCGGAAAGTACCTTAAAACAGTAGGGACTAGAATAACGAATTAACACCAGAAACCAGGTAAAGTATACAAATTAATCCCCCTTTTAAAAAAGAAAATGAGATATGTAAATAAAAAATAAAAAGTTTCCTCAGCACACACAGCAATGCACAGCAATGCACAGCAAACACAACTGCACACAAAACACAGCACTTATTGGGGTGTATTTACAAATTAGTTACTTCATTAAGACAGTCCTAAAGCCGGCATCTAAATACCCTACGTTGCAGGCCTGTATCGATGCTTGTGGGCAGTGTGACCAAAAACTCGGGGTCACTTCACTCGTGAGCAAAATAAAATAAAAGCAGAGTACCTTGTGTATTGTGTATTAATTCCACCTGATTCGTCCGGTCCGATCCCGCGTAGTCTCCTCCGTCAAAACGGCTCGGCGCACCGGGTCATAGCGTGGCTCCAATGGCGCTGCAGGTGCGTGGCCCACACCCGTTCCAAGATGCCTCGTTGTTGTCTCCAGCGTGGCCAAAAGTACTCTGAGCATCGCGGGCACTAAGAGTGCTATCTGGATCTGTCTCTCGTTGTCGGCAACAATTCACTGTCAGCTCGTGTTCCTACGTGATCGGCGAAATTCTTTTTGCGAGGTTGTTGTCTACAAGCTCAATTACCTAGTAATGAGCGATAATAAGCACTGTCCACCCGCTTCACGTTGAAACTAGTGTCTTTAATTACGAATCACGCACTGGTCCTCACGGTGGATTCTCTTACCGTCAAACCACGGCACAAACTTTTTGTTTCTCTAAACCTCTTGTTTTCGCTAGATCTCTCCCCTTTCCTTATCTCTCCTCCCCCGATAACTCACGTCACATTCACAGACTACTCCAGAAATAGAATGTACATGCATGTACAGTATTGAAATTAAATATTAATCAGTATTACGCAGTTGTTAACTTTTGTAAATATGTTTTAACCATTAACTTTAATAATACATATACATGTTTTGAATGAACATGGATTTTCATTCGGGTTACACCTACATATGGGGATAAGACAAATTGCTAGCTAATCAGCTCAAGGGTTTTAGATCCAAACAAGCCATTGCCAAAATACAATTGGGCAAATTATTACTGTGTATTTATATAGCGCATTTCCACCTTCAAAGCACTCAGACTTTAACTAGTGGGTATGTGGGTGAAGTGTCTTGCCTAAGGACACTACAACATTTTCTCATGATGCCCCACTATGACAGCAGTCTCCCATCCAAGTACTAATCGGTCCCTCTCCGGCTTAGCTTCAGAGTACTGATGAGATCTGGCATTGGCAAGCAGGTATGGCCGCCAGCAGATATGACTAGATTACCACTGATCCCTCAGTTGCTTTTAGTAGAATCTCTGTGTTTCTTGATAAACTCAACATTCCCTTACTGTCAAAAGGTTTAACCTAAAGATTGGAGGAGCCAATTTCTGAACTAGTAATAGTTAAGGCCATTGGTGCGATGCATTTGAACAAATGGACAGATTTCCCTCTGAATGTTGTCAAAAAGTTTTCCAAATCACTTTTGCTTTTACTGTGTTCAGCTTTCTCGGAATCCTGCAAATAAGGCCACCAGCCTGAGGTTTTTTTTAGAGGTATAGCTAAAATAAAGAAGGACGTAACAAATTGCGCCTCATACAGACCCATATCTCTTCTTAAGCAAAAGTCCTAAATACTACCTCATTAACTGGAGAACATTCTTCCAGCTATTATATCCAAGGACCAAACTGGCTTTATTAAGAAAAGACAGTAATACTTTTGTAGTATATTAATCTCATTTCTTCCTCACACGGTGGCGCCAATATGTATTGCATATTCTCTGGGACAAGCTATTACATTGTGGACATCACTTGTGTAGTATTGTAGGTAGTTAATATTCATATTTTGTCCATCTAAACATTCATTCTTACTCAGTCTATTTTTCTGAAGGGAAGTTCTCGACTCGTTGACTGAAAAAATAACTACACAAAGATCAATAAACCAGAATGATTTTGTGTGCATTAATAAACAAAAATATCAAAGCAATTCATTATACATTTGGTTACACAGGTTATGCCTGGGCTCAGTTTAGTTGAAAGAAACGCTGGTATTGAAAAGTAAGTTTTGATTCATTCATTTTGATTCATGGAAAACCGCAATTACTTTTAATGTCAAATTCTGCAGCCACATTTGTATCAGTCATGTGTCCGATGAAAGGCTCAGATGTGGATCAAGGCCTCCTTGAGTCATCCGCAGCATCCTGATCTTTGAATAGGGTTAAGTGTTCGAAGATGTTTAAGAGTCCAATGAAGCAGCATGAGACTGAGGTGTATTCATAAGCAGGTTTTGAGTTTCGAGATTCACAGACTCTTGCATCCTTTAGCTGAGAAGGTGGCCTCTTCGGCCAGTGCATAACTGCAGAGGTGAGGTACAAAGGAACAAAGGAGCCACTACCCCAGATGGGGGAGGGGCACCTGGGCTCTTTTTGCCTTGTTCTGTAACATTGACGTGGATTTCACTGTGGTTTTGAAAGATAATGTATTTTTAAAGATATTTTGGGACGTACAGATGCTACACTCTAATAGGAGATGTCTTTTTAATATTGTTTACTCCACCCAGGAAGACCGTCCTTAGTGTGTCATCTCTATAGACGACAAGACGGTATTCGACTGGGTAGAATGGCCGTACCTTTTTACTGTGCTGGACAAATTCAGATTTGGGCCAACCTTTACTTTGTGGATCAGATTGCTCTATTCCCATCCCACTGTCATGATTCGTACAACCTGCCATCTGTCTAGTCCCTTCAGCTTGCATCGCAGTACTCGTCAAGGTTGTTCATTAAGTCACATTCTTTTCGACTTGCCTATATAACCTCTTGCTATAGCACTTTGTTCGTGCAAGGGCAAGGAAATTTGGAGGGGAGGCGTGGAGCACGAGGTCTCTCTCAATGCCTGTCTTTCTTGTCTCAGCTGTCCTTGAGTGTGGACGTGTTTTCCTCTGCTCCCCCGCTGCCTGCTACTTTTTCCTCTCTCGTCGTGTTTTTTCTCTTTTTCTCTCTAAATCACAGTTCGTTGGATCACCTGTTGTTCTCCGAAAGAATGAATCTGATTGATTGGTCTCTGAGTGCATTGGATAAAGTTTTTTCCCAGAGAAAAGCTTCCCCGGGAGAAGCAACCTGTCCCGACGGAATGTCCATCTCGGGGTACGTACGGGACCATTGGAACAACTGGCAGGTCCTATGCAAGATGTGGAGGACCTATTCGTATTTGGATTTATGATAGCAGGATTCCTCCTAATTGGGCTTGGAGTCGCACTGGTCTATCGGAAAATTGGGAAGACCGAAAAATTCACCCAGCAACTGTCTGACATCAACATAAAAAGGTTTTTGGATTTGAGTGAAAGAATGAAAGGACTCGAACAGACACTTGACGACAGCATGGTGCCACTCACAGATCTGAACCGTAACATCGTATTTCGGATTACGGAGATGCAAAAAACCTTTGGGAGATTCAATCAAGGAAACGGGAACTTTTCGCTGTAGGATGGAGTAACTTAATGAATGAAGCTGATCACACACAGAGGACCAGAAATTAGTACATTTTGCTGATCAATAATTTGCGATCAGATAATCCAATAAAGTACATATTTCTCTTTTCTCTGCTGTGCCCTTCTATCTCTATCTCCCTGTTACTTATCTCGCCAGGTGGCGATCAGCAGGAATTCAAGGCCGTACTGAAGCCACACACAGACACTTACACTAAACAAGATTCGGCCTTCATTCACCGTCTGCACATCCCACATTCCTCATCCTAATCTTTGTGTTATCTTGTTTGTGTCCCATCCCCCAATATCCACTGAAAATTACCATCACGTTTGACCCTGTGTACTGTATTCAATATGTGTTGTTTATCATTGTATGCTTATTGCTAAAACTGTTTTTCATTTTCCAAGAGTTCAAGTTCCCCAGTAGGCGCCGCACGGCTGCCCGGCTGACGGTCTTTATGCATGTCTCTCATATCGCATCTGTCATCAAGTCAAGTTCCTATGTTGTGAATTCTGTTCGCTGACAATGGCAATAAATATATCCTGATTCCTGATTCCTGATGCAAATGACCTTTTGCTTTATGTTTCCAACCCAAATGAATCACTTCCCTGCTGCTCTAGCGCTGCTTAGTCACTTTGGTACTCTCTTGGCTACAAATTGAATTTTAATAAGAGTGAGCTATTTCCAATATATAACAAAGCCCAGGTTTTTTTTATTATTTTTATTATTATTATTATTATTATTTTTTTTTTTTTCAGTTTATACTTTAAGGTTGAATATGACAATTTCTTTACTCTTGCCAAATAACTATTCAAGGAAAACGTTATTGTTTTGATGAATCAGGCCAGGTGAAGTGTCGGGCGGCAGAATTCTGGACATATTGGAGGTTTTGAAGGTCAGCGAAAGGCAGTCCATAAAGAAGGCTATTGCAATAGTCGAGTCCAGAAGTGATGAAGGCATGAATGAGGGTTTCTGCTGCAGAGTTGGTGGGCGATATAGTGGAGATGGATATAGTGGAGATGGGAAAAAAGCAGCCGTAGTTATGTAACGGATGTGGGGTTTGAAGGGGAGGGTGGGGTTGTAGATAAAGCCAAGGTTCCTGATCTTAGATGAGAATGAGTGGTGTCATCTATTGAGCGGGAGTGAAGTTCTGAGTGGAGGGATTTCATTGCAGTTAAGCTTGAGGAAGTTAGAGGTCATCTAGGAGGTTGTTGAGAAAATGTACATATATGCTAAAGCAAAGACAGTAATTATACAAATGTTCAGCTGTATCTTGACCTTTGTGTGCCCCTGTTGAAAGTGTGTCAGAGCATCTCAGCTACAAGCACATAATGGAACAGGAAGTGTGCGGTCTCGGCAAGTGCGAAACTAGCACTCTGCAGCTTTGCACCAGAGAAGTATATATGTGTCTAAAGGGCTGCGCGCTGTGGTCGCAGACCGGTCAAATCCAGTCTGAGTCGTAACTTACGAAAAAGAGGAATTGTGCCTACGCTTGTTCAAAATGTATTCTTATGTACCCAAGCACCGCCTACATGTGTAAACTAAATAAAAGCTTTGAGCACGCCGAGGACGGGTGGGAGTCTACTTAACTCAGCAATAGTAGTGGCTGGGGTGTGAGTAGGATCTCACACGACCTCCCCGTGCGCACGTTAAACCTGAATACCGGTGGTGACTGTGTGTCATTTCTTGCAAGGTGAAACTGTTCTGATGAGTGTTGTCTGAATCTGTGGTTTTGCTGAATGATACAACTGTTTATTCTACACTCGTTGTGTATAATTTCTTGACAGTTAATTGGTCCTTCGAAGCCGGATGTGGAGTCTTCGCGGAGGGTGAGGACCGGTGATTGGAAAGCGTCTGCGCAGACCCGGCTAGTGTCCGAAGGAAAACCGTGTTTCCAAGCGGCAATCTCCTCTCAACATCCTCTCCGTCGACGCCCATCCGCCCAGTGTAACAGCGCCACAATCCAGACAGGTCAGAACACCTCTCTAAAGTATTTGAGAGAAAGAGAATATTTAGCTGTTGGACCAGTTAAAGTAGAGTGAGTGTGCTTGGTTTGATTGGTATACACTGAGAAGTAATTCTCGGAGTATACATAGGGAAGTGAGGTGCGCATTTGAAGGGGATTTGAGGGGAGTGAAAAGACACTTTATAATTGAGCACTGGCCTGAGAGTCAGGTGGACTCGATTATTCTCTCAAATTAAACCTCGAAGGAAATGGCATCAAACGACCCTGACCCCAAAGGAAAGGGAGGATCCAAAGTGATCAGAGCAAAAGTCCAGAGGGATCCTCCCGAGATACCGCCAGACGAAATAACTCCGGAACAATTTATGCGGCAACAGTTCCCTAGTTCAGTAAAATTTCTAAAAAAGTGGAAAAATAAATACTCATGGGCACCAACATTTGACGAAAGAGAAATACATCGATTAATGACTAATCTCGCTGTGCATGACGCAGATAAAGGTCGAACGATGTACCACACTAAACCCGTCCACATTAATGCCTATCAGTGACGAAGGAACACCCCACTCCTGCGCAGAGCGAGCACAGGAGGATTTTAGACCCAGACCAGACTTGACGGACACTCCACTGACTGGTGGAACTACCATTTATGTTGACGGATCTGCAGGGAAAAATAGTAAAGGTCAAAATTGTGTAGGCTACGGAATTAGCACACAAACAAAAATCTTACAACAGGGCAAATTGCCATCTAACTATTCCGCTCAATCAGCTGAACTCACGGCTTTAATAGAGGCCTGTAAATTATTCAAAGGAAAAAGCGTAACAATATATACTGATAGTCAATATGCGTTTGGATCAGTGCATCAATTTTGTAAACAATGGTCGTTACGAGGGTTTAAAACAGCTGCTGGCAAAGACGTGGCACACAAAGAACTACTAGAGCAGCTACTTGATGCTATTAAATTACCAAAGCAGGTAGCTGTCTGCAAATGTGCGGCTCATACTTCCGGTATCGATGACGTCTCTGTAGGAAATAGGCTTGCTGACAAAGCTGCAAAGGAAGCAGCCCAAATATATGTGACAAATGAAATTACTGAAGCAACAGAGGACATACTACAAGACTATCAATCTAGAGCACCACATGCCGAGAAATTAAAATGGCAACAAAAAGGATGTAAAATGGAAAACAACACATACATGGGACCAGTAGGAAAACCGTGGTTACCACGGTCATTATATAAATGGGCGGCAGAAGTGACACATGGGCCTTGCCATGTGTCAACACGGGGAATGGTAGAATTATTACACAAGCATTACAATACAACTGGATTTAGTACTTATTCTCAAAATTTTTGCAAACAATGTTTAATTTGTATTAAAAAACAACAGTCAAGGCGCAGTGCGCCCAAAGCGCGGAGCATTTCCTCCCCCACCACACCCATTCCACACCATACATATGGATTATATTCAATTAAATAAAGTTAAAGGGGTAGAGTATTGCTTAGTCATCATAGATGCATATTCAAAATGGGTGGAAATGTTCCCTACAGCTAAACCAGATGCCTTAACTGTAGCTAAAGCGCTGTGTAAAAGCATCATCCCAACATTTGGTGTGCCATGTGTCATAAGATCAGACAACGGAACTCATTTTGTGAATGATGTCATAGACAAAATAGCGGAACACTTCAAGATAAATTTACGACGTCATTGTAAATACCATCCGCAATCGGCTGGTCTCGTGGAACGCCACAACGGGACAATAAAGAATAAATTATGCAAGGCTTCTAAAGACACTGGAAGAACTTGGCCAGATTGCATAGACCTGGTAAAATTGAACATGCACATTCTTCCAGCAGAAGGAAATACTCTGACTCCGTTCGAAATGCTCTATGGAAGACCATATACTTTACCCAGACCTACAGTTGTGCGAAAAGGACTCTCCAGACTCTGAACATGACCTAGTTTACTACATGAGAAAAAACATTAGAAATGCGAAATTGCAAAAATACAAATGAATTGCCCCCAGGAACTTTATCTCCACAGGATAAGCCCGTGCAACCCGGGGATCACGTGTTCATCAAGGTCATCAAAAGGAAAAGCGTGGAACAGCCCCCGGTGGGAGGGACCCTACCGCGTGACCCTCTCAACTCCTACAGCTGTCAAGGTCGAAGGGCGGGCCACGTGGATCCACCTCTCACACTGCAAACACCGAGATCCAGCTGACCTTGTGCCCTAAAATCATCGCCCTCTCTCGCACGACGGTAGACGCAGGACTTCACTTTGAAAGCTGAGACTACAACGGAGAGTTTTGGTGAGCAAATCACAGGCCTCCGCTACGATGAGAACGATCCAGGTTCTGATAAGCATCGGCTTAGGCCTGGCTGGCTACGCTGAACGTCGCGTGCAATGGCGAAGGGACAGGAGAACAAATGCAGGCTGATGCCTGCACTAAAGACACAGGCTGGACCCTGAATGATAGACCAGTGTATTCCATCTCATTTTGTGTACCACCCGCTCCACAAGTATGTTTATATTCAGTACGCTGAGTTAGTGAAGAGAATGTCCCCCGTGCTGATACACCCCAACTGTATGACTTACTGCCGCGAGGAACATCAGGCCTGTGTGCCCTTGTCTCTCTGCTACTACCAATTAATGTGTTTCCTATTACCGCTAACGACATTCTAGGGAAAAGAGATCACACTCCGCCTTTTGAGTCATATCGTGTTAAACGCTCAACCGCGCCCTGGCTGACTGCCTCCGATCCCACGTATATCGATGCAATAGGCGTGCCACGAGGAGTACCAGACGAATACAAACTCGTGGACCAGGTCGCGGCTGGGTTCGAAAGCATCTTTATTTGGATAACACCCAATAAAAACATTGATCGCATAAATTACATTCACTATAATGTCCAGAAGCTTGGAAATTACACTGAACAAGGATTTGTTGCTATTCATGAACAACTTTCTGCCACTTCCCTTATGGCATTTCAAAATAGAATAGCCCTCGACATGCTCCTGGCCGAACGCAACGGGGTGTGTTCATTGTTCCCCGATGGCCAGTGCTGCACATACCTGCCCAACAACACGCAGGCTGGTGGAAAACTGACACAAGTGATTGAGGGACTTAAGACGTTTAATAAACGTTTAAAGGACCATTCCGGTATCAGTAACCCCTGGGACAGGTGGTTTGACTACTTCGGTAAATACAAGGTCCTTGTTCAGTCAGCACTGCTATCTGTAGCCGTATTTGCAGCTTTATTGACATTATGTGGCTGTTGTTGCATCCCGTGTCTTCGTGGTCTCATGCAGCGTCTTATTGACCGTTCTTTGGAACCGGTTAACTCGGCATTAGCCTCTGAGCAGGTCCAACTACTGATCCTTGACCCTGACGACGACCTCCCAGACGATGACCCTGGACATAGATAAGTGACACCACATGAGTACCCTGAGTGTACCAAACAAGTAACTGGTCTATGAATGTATACAATTAAAGTCTGAACCAGAAGGATTGTATTACTGATGTGCAACAGTGAAATTTGTATAAACACGGGGAAATTGTTGAGAAAATGTACATATATGCTAAAGCAAAGACAGTAATTATACAAATGTTCAGCTGTATCTTGACCTTTGTGTGCCCCTGTTGAAAGTGTGTCAGAGCATCTCAGCTACATAATGGAACAGGAAGTGTGCGGTCTCGGCAAGTGCGAAACTAGCACTCTGCAGCTTTGCACCAGAGAAGTATATATGTGTCTAAAGGGCTGCGCGCTGTGGTCGCAGACCGGTCAAATCCAGTCTGAGTCGTAACTTACGAAAAAGAGGAATTGTGCCTACGCTTGTTCAAAATGTATTCTTATGTACCCAAGCACCGCCTACATGTGTAAACTAAATAAAAGCTTTGAGCACGCCGAGGACGGGGGGGAGTCTACTTAACTCAGCAATAGTAGTGGCTGGGGTGTGAGTAGGATCTCACACGACCTCCCCGTGCGCACGTTAAACCTGAATACCGGTGGTGACTGTGTGTCATTTCTTGCAAGGTGAAACTGTTCTGATGAGTGTTGTCTGAATCTGTGGTTTTGCTGAATGATACAACTGTTTATTCTACACTCGTTGTGTATAAATTTCTTTGACAAGCACCATATCAATACCGAACTTAGTGCGGACCCGATCGACATAGTCCGCTGCAGCTCAGAGCTCCTGAGCTCAAACGGTCCTCAGCCTCCCGGTAGCTTGGATACAGGCGCGCGCCACCGCTCCGGCGACCACCGCAGAGCTCAGGGGGCATTTCAGGTTTACGTGCGTGACGTCATTATTGTGGTAAAAAATGATTGGTTTAAACAGGAGGAGAGCCAGACCAGCCTTGTATAAAGAGGGTCTAAACTGGGTCTAAAGTAGCTTGTTCATCATGTTTGATTGGTAGGTCTGATATTTTTGTTTCTTTTCAATAGTAACTCTTCACATGCTCTAGTGGCAGGAAACAAGCTCTAGTTTGAAGGTGAGGGCAAAAACAGGGGTTATGAGTGAGAGCTTGAATCATTTTGGTTCATTATTTCGTTTTTTTCTTTTTTCTTTGCCCTGTTCTTTTTGCAGGGACATTGTAAAGCCGTTTTTGCGAGATGAGCTCTTTGAGTTCCATGGCATCTGGAATGAACCACTATTACACAGACAACTGGGAGAACCTTCAGAGTTTCCAGGCAAAGCCAGATGACATAGTGATAGCAAGCTTCCCCAGATCAGTTTTTTTTTTCTTGTTTCTTAAAAAAAACTCTTGTTTTAAAGTGAAATTGTTCAGAATCTCTTGTTGTAGGACACACATGGATGAGTTACATAATGTATTTGTTGTGTTTTGGAATCCTCCAGAAATCAACTACTCCTGAACTTTTATAGCAAGATTCCTACTATTGAGATAAACCTTCCACTAAAAGATGGTAATCAGATTGTTCTAAATGTATCTGTCAATCACAATATAATTCACTCTGTGCTGTGTCTCAGGAGCGCCTTCACAGAATCCAACATATAAACTCTTGCAAACTTCTCCTGACTCTAAAGACTCACCTTCCGCTCAGTTACGCCAAAATCTTTTTGGAAAAAGAATGCAAGGTATTTGTGAAATCAACAATTATGAATAGACAGATTTTTTCTTAAGCGTAGGAGCTTTTAGGAGCTGGAAGGGACAAGGCACAAACCACTGGATGGGCACCTGGTTTAAATCTAAATGTGAAAAGAATCCAAATGCTTTGAGGCCCACAGCCCTTAGAGTGCATGAAGCTCCATGTAACTGTAATAAACAGGAGTCAGTGAGCAAAAGCCTGTCATGAGTCGTTCTAGTGAACACCACCTTTTCCTCTGGAAATGCACATGAGACAAACTGCAGACGTTTTTATTTGTGCAGACTTCTATTTTGATTTAAATGTGCAGTGATTTGGTTTCTTTTGAGGTTTAGTAGTCTACTTGTGTTCTTATTTTGATTTGCGCTTTCGTGTTGTGCTCACTTTTGTTCAGTGTTCTGTTTATTTCTTAAAATAATATATATATTATTATATTAATAATAATTATTAATTATTATTATTATTTATTATTATTATTATTATATATTATTATTATTATTAATTATTTATTCATTCATTTTAAAAAATAATGTAGTAAACTGGGCTTGGATTACGTAGCGGTTGGTACAGTAGCGAAAAATTGCACTCAAGAAAAATTTTACTTACGTACAAGAAATTACGTTAAAAAAGAAAATGCATTTGGGGAAACTACTACTAAAGTAAGTAACTATCTGGGCATAATTCTTTATAAATTAAGTTTGATTTAAATTGTAAGAACAAAAGAACATAAAGAATGCTCAAAATGAGTCATTTTAAAACGTTAGATCATATTAAATAATATCTGACGGATCAACACAAAGAAACAAAAAGGAGTAAATTATATAAAATTGTCGAAAAAAACAAAAAGGTTTACTCTAACAGGAGTAAAAAGTATGTAGTCCAAAAACGACTCCAAAAAGCACAATTTTATGAAAAATGTAATACTGAAGTACATGCGACCTCTGAGTTTATGCAGTGTATTTATGTTCTTTGTCCGTCTACATAATACATGACCCAGTGACCTAGATAGCAATATGCATTTCTAATTAAAAATGATCTTAAATGAATGTGAGAGATATAATGTAATTGTTGGGGTTCTTTTAAGACAAATTATACATTATCAAAATCATACACACTGCTCAAGAGGTGGATACAAACAGCTTGATTTCGGTTTTGTGGGATTATTCTGTGTATTCCTTGTATAAATAAATAAATATCACGCCTAAACTATAGTAATTGATGAATCTGTCTAATTGGAGTTACTGTTCCCACTTTACATTGTGTTCTCATGTAAGTCAATAATTGAGTGACGTAGCTGTAATCTGTAGAAAGTCAGTTTGCACATTTAGGAACATTTATAAATCGATCAATCGAATCCAGGATTTGGAGTTTAAACCAGAGCTGGCCATGGCCACACAAACCAAAACATTCAGCTGCTGCTAGTTAGCATTAGCTCCTGTGCCATAGAGAGCTGAATATAAAGCCAGAGTTACAGTATTTTCAGAGTGCACGGACAAAAACACAAATGTCTCTTACCTGTGGCTGTAAGAGGGGTGTGAAGTTTGGGGATGAGAATCAGGGACACGTCTTCAGCTCAGGACAGGGGTTTAAGGGGCTGCCACATCCACAGCCCACGTGGGACCAGCACTTTATGATGAAACGTGCAGTTTAACGCACTCTACTGCCCCCTGTGGACACGGGGAGGTAGAGACAAAAACACAAGCGAGTCATGTTTAATGTCTTTTTTCTTCTTTTTTAACGGCTGATTGTGTAGATACATTTACTGTCAGTGTATTTATGGGTATTTGGATATTCTCCTACAGTGTAGATTTAAATGAATTGAACTTGTTCTATTGACAGTGAGACTTCTGTAACAAAGAAGTATAATGACTGAAGGCTACTAGATAAAGAATATTTACAAATAAAATAGTAGTGATGAAAATCAGAAGTGATTTAAATCTTTTTCTATGTCTCTCTGCAAATTTGAATTACCATTTCAAGTGGAAACAAATGCCTTAAATGTAAAATATATATATAATTTGACGATGAAATGTTTATACTTTGTAGGTATCTGTACATTACTTTAAGTTTTACAGTGGATACTTTTTTCTTTTTCTTCACTACATTTGAGAGCAGGGATCTGTACGTTTCCTTACATGCTGCAGTAGCTGAGGGGTTATTTATAGCACGGTCATGATGACATTCTGTCGAAAGTAGAACAAAACAAAAATAATGAAAAAGCATTTCATTTGACCCATTTGAAGATCCATGAACCCACCCCGACTGGGGCAATAGGAATGGGCAGCTGGCCAGGGACTGTGACCAAAGTCCACACAAAAATCTTTCCAAACCTGGGAATCACACTCACAACCTCTTGCTTTAAAGCTTGCTCACAAAAAAAGCTACCATTCTAACATTGTGAATTGCCAACTTTTAAAAAGAGGGAGGCAAGGTGGGAGAGGAGCCCACACACCCATCTCAACCAGCAGATAGAGTACATTCACATGCCACAACAATGGAATATGAGAGAATGTTTATTGATAATAGTGATGATAACAGTGATGATAGATCGATGATAGATGAATGATGAATCGATGATGGATCGATTAGAGTTGGCTGGGTAGAGACTCAGGATGAGGGCTCCGTCTCAGGTAATCAGCCCAGCCGATCCAGAACCCCCCCTCCTTAGATGGTGATGTGTAAAGGTGAAGATGATAGAGACATGGGGTGGAAGGGTGGGGTGAGAGAGCAGAGATGACAATAGATGCTGGCATAGGCCTGTATGAATAGGGCTTCTGGGTAATTAGAGGTGTGGTTAAAGAGTGGAGGCGTGGTTGCTGGTGGAGTAGGAGTTTGAGGTGTGGCAGACCTCCTGAACCTCAGTCAATAATTAACAATCATCAACTACGTATAGTGCATTTCTGGTAAAAAAAAAAACAAAACAAAAAAACTAGTCCCTGATGAGAGCAGATAAATTACAGGAAAATCATGAAATAAACGTTCTAATTTGATATGGAGATTGGCTACATCATTCATTTGTGTATGAAGGGATTTGATCTGACCTAAGTCTGGTTAGTATGGCTAAGTGATGGAGTTTGAGCAACATGAATGATTTTATCCTCCACCAGAAAAGGTACATGGTGCACCATTTTAAATTGTAGTTAGTCTGTATAAGTAAAAGAGTACTTTCAGAATCTTGCAAACCTTTGTTTTCTTTAATATTTGTTTTGGCGTAACATCTTGTGTTTCCAGTGTTCCTCAGTGAGCGATCTCATCCCTATTTTGGGCATGAAAAGCCAGAAGTTTGTGATCCAGCCAACGGGAGGAGATGAGCATTACCTCCCCGTGGCCCACACCTGTTTCAACCTGCTGGGTCTGCCCAAGTACACGAGCCTCAAACTGCTGCAGGCCATCGACCCCACATAAAAGACTGTTCACCAACACATGCCCAGCTCCCAGTCGCATAAATGGATGTGCTAATTATAAAATCAGATGGCTATTTGTTCCCCTGGAGTCTTTTGGGGTTTGTTTCTAACAGCTTTGTACACCTACAAGCTGACGTTTGCCCATGCATCTTCTTTGCAAAACAGCTCAAGCTCGGTCAGATTTGATGGAGAGCATTTGTGAAGATTCTCAAGTAGATTTAGGTCTGGACTTATTTCGTTTTAAACCATTCAATTGTAGCTTTGGCTTTATGTTTAGGGTCGTTATCCCGTTGAAGGTGAACCTGCGTCCCAGTCTCCAGTCTTTTGCAGACACCAACAGGTTTTCTGCCCTGTAATTGGCTCCATCCATCTTCTCAGCAGCTTCCCTGTCCCTGTGGAAGAAAAGCAGTCCCACAGCATGATGCTGTCACCACCACCACGATTAACAGCAGGGATGTATTTTTTTGTTAAAATATTGTCTGAAACACGCCAATATTATAAATGTTATATAGTACGAGTAAAGGACCTTCCACTAACAAAGAATCCAGTTTAACCTTGAATATTTCTTTAATATCCCTTCATATACTTGGTTAGGAAAAGGTGCCCCTCATCTGTCTAGAACGAATTGGAAGAACCAACCAATCAGAATGTGTATTTTTATGAATTTATTTTCTTCACAAACTGTACAGTGAACATTTAAGTGCGTTTGTTGTTATATAGGGCCAACAAGAGGCGGTAAAGAGGGGCTTCAGGTTTAGTGCGGCAGTTCGTGGGGCACCAGCTTGTAATGAGAGCCGCACGAGGGACAGCGCTGCATCTCTCCTTCATGAACCCAGAACCACACGATGGCGGTGTTGTCCTCCTCACCTGGGGATGTCATAATATCAACATTAAGTGAAAAATGTCCCAAGTACGTGACCAAACAACAGAGAAATCTTTCATCTTCTTCCATTACCATTGTCTAATAAGTTACAATTCCTCAAGTTTGTGACCAGTGTAATAAAATGCAACTTTGAGCAGGACGAACAAAAGTTTATCGTTTACATCCTGAAGCTTTTATCACTTATAGACTTGCAGTAACTTAGTCGGAATTGAAACTCAAAATGTAATAGTGTGCCTAAGTTTTGATGTTCAATATTTCTACCAAAAATTGACAATACTGAAACTATTTTATGTTGCTGACACAAGAAACCCTTTTCTAAATGTGTAATATTGTAATAAAACAAAGTGCAAATAATACGATAAATATTCAGCCCCAAAAACATTGTTCTATGTATAATTTACTGAACAATGACGTAATTATCATGACAGGCCTGAGTAAAAGTAAAATGTTTAGGGAGATAAAACTACTTTAGATACATTTTCCTTATTACTGCTCACTTGTAATTATGAGTATGTTCTGTTTATTTTTCCCATTGAAAATTCAGTAAAATCCATAAAGATTAATAACTAAATTAAGGAAAGGTAATAAATCAAATTGAGATAACCCAGAGGCATAATCTTAGTTCTAATTCTACAATATCAGAGGCAACATTTTTTACTGTGGTTTGTATTTTCAGTCAAACTACAATCTCTCTTTGCCATAATACTCATCTTCCAGTACGCTTTGGATTGCTGGAAAAGTCCAAATCACAGACAGACTAAATAATAGGGCAGTAGATTAAAGCTATTCCCTGTGGACTGAAAGGGGATGAGACAAGGTGGCAGAAGAACTCTCAAAATGAAGCAGTACACGTGTTCTGACCATGGATTTGAGGTTTACAGCCTTCTTTACTAAAGTATAAAAAGGATTGGTCCAACTTCAGCCTCTGGGCATCAAATCACAGGAGCATTTCAGCCGAACTAAACGTACAAACACAGCCGACCATCCTCTTGTTCCCGATGCTTGGCACGATGTGGGGGTCATCTTTGGTTCCAGCGTAGGTTTGGGGCTTCATGATACTGTAGGGGTCCTTTAGAGAAAACATTTGAACAATTAGAAACAGTAAAAAGACTTACTGTAAAAGACACAATTTGTCTTGATTTGGGTTAAGGGTGGGTTTAATAATTAGCTTCTGTCCTCATTCAAAAAGTTACAAGTTGTTCTTTCATTATGCCTGCTTCTTTATAAACAAACCAATTGTTAGTTATTCCTACCTGAAAAACACCTCAAATGTGTCAAAGTAAAAATACTGGTAGACATATTGTTGTTTTCCCCCCCTGGATTGATAGATCATTGCAGTTTTAGTCCAAACATTGTCTAAAAAGTTAAAGTGTCTGTACTGCACCTTCCCATGCTTGAGAGACTGCAGGGTTCTTCTCTCCAAACCAGTGGCCTGCTCCTCATCACTGGGGACTCCTTAAATAAATAAGCATGTTACTAAATAACATGCAATGAGTACGACTGTTGCTTATGTGTAAACGTGTTATGAACTACAGACTGGCCTGAAACTTGGCTTTAGTCCAGTACACGTCAAAAAGAAGGTGGTACTGTGATGGGCGACATGTTCACATCCATTTTGACCTTCATGTTCGTATCATTTAAAACACAAATTTGCACAAAAACGCTAAACGCAACACCTACAGACTGGATAACACAATCAGTTCGATACGTTTTGTGTTTTAGTTTCATTTTTACCAAACTTGTGACTTTGACATTGCACATGCAAACGCTGCAGAGTGAACGACAGAAAAGTGAAGCTTGATGTTTCCAATGTGGTGAACGCCGTTGATGCCTGTCTATTTACAGAGGCTCTTACTGCGTCGATAAAAGGCGAACAAAAATACCTTTAGCTGCTGCAAATGCAAAAGCGCGTTGCAGTGGTCTGACTGCGGCGTTATGTTTCAGTTGCTGTGTGGATAAAACACAGGCTCGAAGGAACAGACGTGAAGCCATGATTTGATTTGGAAACACTGGAACAGCAGAAGTGTTTGGAAAAGTGTACGTGACCCAGCGCGTTAGCTCTGGCCTGAAATGACCCCGGAAATCTTCGAGTGACAGGTGAAGAAACCAATCACAGCACAGCAAAAGCAAAAGTAACCAATCAGAAAAATCTCACCGGGTTTCAGACGACGTCACAATATGATATAGGCCAATTATATTTAATGCAGCTAAAATCGTTTCTAAAAATCGATTTTTGTTGCAATACAAGAATAAAAGTGTCTAGTCACATAGAAATTATCAGATTAATGATTTCTGAATTTTCTTTGAAACTATTTCATGGCAAAATACACTAGGTGCGTTCGTGTTTAGCCGCGTCATGAGCAAGTGACTGGTTCTCATGTTTTCATTCATTCATTCATTTTCTACCGCTTGTTCCCGTTAGGCGTCGCGGGTGTCTGGAGGCTATCCCAGTGCCTTTGGGCCTTAGGCGGGGTACACCCCTGGACAGTGGCCAAATCGTCGCAGGGTTCTCATGTTGTTGTTTTTTAAAATTGGTGTGATATTTTCTGTTGTTTGAATGAATAAATGAATACATTGATAAATTGATTAAAAAAAAAAAATTAAACTTAGAATTTGTTCTATATATCTGGTCTCATAACTATTGTGTAATTCATTCATCCTAGAAACCTCACTCTTATCCTGTGCCTATGGAGCGTTTTGTAAGAAAAATTGCTGATCTTCAATTCATAAATAGATGCTTTCGTTATTAGAAAACCCATGAAAGAATGCTATAAATAACATGTCTTTAATAACAGCTTTCCACAGCAATGTTGTCTGTAATGATTACATATAAAAATGTAAAATGTTATACAAATGTACTTCACGTTAACTAATGCCACCTAGAAGCTGATCTTTTTGTTTTGTTTTCTGCACTGTTTTATGAAACAGGCACGACAATTATTTGTGTTTTTTTATTTTATCTTAATGTAGTAATTGCTACTCTGCACTATAAGGTACAGTATCACTGAGATTTTTGTTTTGCTCTTCACAATCGGATATTTTGTAAAGTGTAAAATGACCTTATATGTCAAATGTATTTACTCACAAATGGTATCTGCCTCTAAGTCATAGTATTGTGGGCTTTTTTATTTATTTACAAATACAAAACAGTAACAATAATGAGGACAATAGGAACAAAAACAGCAAAAGACAGACAACAATACAGACATTATACAAGTAGAGGGACAAGTCTAAAAACTTCAGAGCGGGGTGATTGTGTGTGTATGTTTATTTGTGCATATGTGTGAGTGAGTGTATGTGTGTATGCATTCAAAGTAAGTAAAAATGTGTTACATTATTATTACCATCATCACATATATTGTCGATATAGTCCTCTTTTTAAAACAGCAATCATATACTACTACCCATTTTCATTGCATCTCTCTATATGTTATATATACATACATACATACACATAGATAGATATAACATATATACATATACATACAGTACATATACGTGTCTGATAATCTCCCCTGCATCATTTCTGCCCCTTTTTTTCTTTTTTCTCTCTTTTTTTTTTCTCTGTGTTATGTTTAGTGTCGAAGGTGCATTAAAAGAAAGAGGACATTTTACGAGCATCTCCACTTGGGACGGAGATGCTGTCCCAAAGAAACCACCTCGTGTCGATCCTGCCTGAGTGTGTTTTGGTGTGTGTGTACATTTCCCTTACTAAACTGTGGTGCATTAAAAACACAGAAAATGATGGGGGGGTAGTATTGTAGGGACAACAGTTGTGACAACGATAGTAGTGATTCAAATAACAATGATAATAGTAAAAACAACAGCAGCAATGATAATGATGATAAAACAACAACAAAAATACATGTATCTGTTAATAACATGTTTTTGTGGCAGAGAAGTGGTTGTGTGGTTGTGTAGGAGTTGGCTCACAGACAAATACATAAAGTTGGTAGACGACTGAAATGTGTGAAGAGTGGAAGATAGAGGAAGGAGAGAAGGGAATCAGAGTTGTAATAGGTCAGAGAGCGTTGGGTGGGGGAGATCGGTTTCACATGAGTGATTATAGGGGGGAGGTGTATATAATCCATTGTAATGAAGTCGGTGATAAGACTTTTCCAGTGGTTAATATGTATGCTATTGAGCATTTTCCAGTTCATGAGGATAGTTTTCTTGGCGATGGTTAGAGCTGTGAGGATTGTTTTGAAGTTTATGGTTTTTTCAGTAATTGAGAGGGGGATAATGGGATGTGGCAGCCCACTATAGTGGATAGTGACTGTCTGACCTCTTCCCAAAAGTGTTGGACTGGAGTGCAGTGCCAGGTTACATGGATATATTTTGTCTATACTTTTCTGAGTGCAATGTGTGCAAATCTCTGATTTGAGAGCCATTTTAGCTGTATCTGTTACCCGTGAAATGTGTTCTGTGAAGTGTTTTGTATTGTATTAAGTAAGTTGGCATTTTTGGACATAAGATCAATATTTTTACAGATTTGGGTCCAGAAGTTGGCATCAGAAGTTATTAAAAGGTAATTTTCCCATTTTATTGTTGGTAGGCATATGGTCTGAGATGGCTTTGAAATTATTTTGTATATTTTAGAGAGAAGTTTCTTTGGAGAAGAGATATTAATCAAGTCTGATATTGCAGGCGGGAGTTTTAAATTTGTGGTGTCTGACGTTTATTTTTTCCATAACTGATGATTTGATTTTTAGGTATTTTTAAAAAAAAAAAAAAGATTGCTCCTGATGCCAAACTCCTGGACTAAGTGTGGAAATGTTGTTAATATGTTGTTTTAAAAAATATGTTTAATGTGGGTGATACCCTTTTCAGCCCATGTGGGGAAATGTAGTGTTTTTTTATTGCTTAAGAAGTCAGGGTTGTTCCAAAGTGGGGTGAAGTTAGATGGGGAAAGTGTGGAATTTGTGATTTGGTGAAATTTCCACTAGGCTGTCAGAGTAGAGGCTATGGTTATAGCATTAAAGCATGTATGTCGTTTTTATTGATTTGGTGAGAAATGGGATGTCAGCTATATTTAGTTCTTTGCATAATGATTGTTCTATTTCTAGCCATATAATATCAGATTGGGTGGGGTGGGTCCATTTGTGAAGGTATTGTAGTTGGTTAGCCAATGAGTAATTTTGAAAATTTGGTGCTTCTAGTCCTCCTTGAGCTTTGTTCTTTTGTAATGTACTGAGTTTAATCGTTGGCATTTTATATTTTTAATAGAAGTGAGGGATAATGGAGTCTAGTGATTTTAACCAGGTGAGTGTGGGGTGGGTAGGGATAATTGAGAATAAATAGTTTATTTTTGGTAAAATTGTCATCTTTATTGCTGCTATCCTGCCAATTATGGAGAGGGGAAGGTTGAACCATCTATGTAAGTCTTCTTCTATTGTCTTTAGCAGTGGTGTGAAGTTGAGTGTTATCAATTCCGAAAGCCTGGAGGAAATCTTAATGCCTTGGTAAGTGATGTGATCATGGCATATAGGTATGGCTGATTGGTGGGATGACACATCCCATTTGGTTTTATGTAGTGGGAGGATGGATGATTTATTCCAATTAATTGCATAATCTGACATTTTTGAAAAAGACTGAATTGTTTTGATTATTTCTTGGATAGATGTTTGAGGTTCTTGTATAAATAGTAGTGTATCGTCTGCTTGAAGTGAGATTTTATTGGCTTGTGTTGTTTCAATACCTTTGATTGATGGGTTCATGCGGATAGCTGCTGCCAGGGGTTCAATAAAAGTGGTGAATAGAGACGGAGAGAGTGGGCATCCCTGCCTTGTCCCCATGTGTAGTGTGAAGCTTTGTGATGTTAGTCCATTGGTTGTGACTGTGGCAGATGGGGACGTATATAGAATCTTGATCCAATACAAATTTCCAGTTGACCCTATCGAAAGCTTTTTCTGCGTCTAATGTAGCTATGAGTGTGTCTTTCTGTTGTATTGATGAGTAATGCATTAAATTATATAATCTGCAGGTGTTGTTGGATGCGTGTCTTCCTTTTATAAAGCCCGTCTGATTGGGGTGAATGATATGTGGTGTAATTTTTTTTAAATCTATGAGATAGTGCTTTACTGATAATTATTATGTCAACATAAAAATTATTATTATAAATTATAAGTGAGATGGGACGGTAATTAGAGTGAGTGTGTGGTCTTTGTTGGGTTTAGAGATGAGTGATATTAGGGCTGTGTTCATATGAGAAAGGAATGCAGCGTTTTTGTTTTATTTCTGTTATTGTTCTAGTGAATAGTGGGAATAAGGTTGACCAAAAATGTTTATAGAACTCAGCAGAGAAGCCATTCGGTCCTGGTGCTTTATTATTTTGCATTTGATTCAGTGCGGAGTGTAGTTCTTCTTCAGTGATTGGTGTTAGGAGAGTGTTGACTTGTTCCGGGTTGAGTTTCGGTTGGAGGTGTTATCGAGGAATTGGTTTATGTCTTCTTGATTTGGGTCCAGATCAGATGAGTAAAATTTTGAGTAGTATTCTTGAACAATGTTGTTTATCTCGGTAGGTGAATTGGTTAGCTTCCCCGCTGAGTTCCTAATAGAGGTTATAGCTGTTTTTTTCTTCATTTCTTTTGATTTGATAAGCCAAATATTTTCCGGATTTATTGCTGTGGTGAAAAGTCTCGTGACGAAGTGAATAAGGAATTGGTTTCTTTTGTTTATTATTTCATTAAGCAGGAATTCATATTTTCTTAGTGCTTTATGGATGGTTTCTGATGGAATATTTGCATGTCTAGTTCTTTTACTTTTTCTTCCAGTTGGACTTCTTTTTCTATTTCCTTCTTTTTGTCATGGATTGAGTATGAAATAATTCCCCCCCGTAATACTGCTTTCCATGTTTCCCAGAATAATGAGGTTGATGACTTTTGGAGAGTCATTCATTTCAAGGAAGGATGTCCACTCTCTCTTAAAGTAGCTGTCAAACTCTGGATCTTTTAAAAGAGATGTGTTTAAACGCCACCTAGTGGGGTGCTTCTGTATTGCAGGTATGTTCCATATCAGAATCAGAATCAGAAAGAGTTTATTGCCATTGTCAATGAACAAAATTCAAAAACGTAGGAACTTGTCTCGGCCTTAAGGTGCAACATAAAACACTGAGTAATAATAAAACAACATATATTCAATCAAAAAAGGGCATGCATTAAGAAGCAATTTAAAATTACTATACAATAAAAATAAAAATAGGCATTTCTATGTACACAAGAGTTACAGTTAGATTTACAATTTTGAGTGCAGAAAGTGATAGTGCAGTGAGTGGTTGAATATTGCAGTTAAAGTGACAGGTGTTTTGAAGTGTTCATGAGTCCAACGGCAGAGGGAAAGAAACTATTTTTGTGGCGGGAGGTTCTGGTCCGGATGGACCGTAGCCTCCTGCCTGAGGGGAGTGGTTCAAACAGACCATGTCCAGGGTGAGAAGGGTCAGCTGTGATCCGACCTGCTCGTCCCAGAGCCCTGGAGACGTACAGGTCCTGCAGAGATGGAAGTCTGCAGCCGATCACCTTCTCAGCAGAACGCACAATGCGCTGTAGTCTCTGTTTGTCCCTGGCTGTGGCTCCAGCGTACCACACGGTGATGGAGGAGGTGAGGATGGACTCAATGATGGCCGTGTAGAACTGCACCATCATCTGCACTGGCAGCTTGGCTTTCCTCAGCTGCCGCAGGAAAGTACATCCTCTGCTGGGCCTTCTTGATGAGGGAGCTGATGGAGGGCTCCCACTTGAGGTCCTGGGTGATGGTGGTGCCCAAGAAGCGGAAGGAGTCCACGGTGGTGATGGGGGAGTCTGTCATGATGAGGGGGGGCTGGGGGCTGTGGCTTTCCTGAAGTCCACGATCATCTCCACTGTCTTCTGGGCGTTGAACTCCAGATTGTTACCGCTGCACCAGGACACCAGCCGGTCCACCTCCCTCCTGTAGACAGACTCATCCCCGTCCGAGATGAGCCCGATGAGGGTGGTATCGTCCGCAAACTTGATGAGTTTTACTGAGTCGTGGCTGGAGGTGCAGCAGTTTGTGTACAGGGAGAAGAGCAGAGGGGAAAGTACACAGCCCTGAGGAGCTCCGGTGCTGATAGTCCGAGTGTCTGAGACATTCTTCCCCAGCCGCACGCACTGCCTCCGATCCGTCAGGAAGTCAGTGATCCACCTGCAGGTGGAGTCAGGCACGTTGAGCTGGGAGAGCTTGTCCTGGAGCAGAGCAGGGAGGATGGTGTTAAAAGCAGAGCTGAAGTCCACAAACAGGATCCTGGCGTAGGTTCCCGGGGAGTCCAGATGATGCAGGATGAAGTGGAGTGCCAGGTTGATGGTGTCGTCTACAGACCTGTTGGCTCTGTAGGCGAACTGCAGGGGGTCCAGCAGGGAGGAGGTGAAGGACTTGAGGTGGGGAAGGACCAGGCGTTCAAATGACTTCATGACTACAGACGTCAGCGCCACAGGCCTGTAGTCATTAAGTCCAGTGATCCGGGGCTTCTTGGGGACAGGGACAATGATGGCAGACTTGAAGCAGGCTGGGACATGGCATGACCCCAGGGAGGTGTTAAAAATGTCTGTGAAGACAGGGGTTAACTCTCCTGCGCAATGTCTTAATGTAGCGGCAGAGACGCCGTCTGGTCCAGCAGCTTTTCGGGGTTGGATTTCCGAAATAGCCTGTGAACATCCTGTTCCTGAACTGAGAGGGTGGTGGGGGAGGTGGGGGTGACCAGGTTTGGGTTGGCGGAGGTGGCCACCGTGGGGGAGGGGGTGGTCACATCAAACCTGGAGTAGAAGGTGTTAAGTTGCTCAGCCAGTTTTCGATTGTCTGCAGCAGGGGGGCTCGGGGCTTGTGGTTGGTGAGGAGCCGGAGCCCCCTCCACACGGAGGCGGGGGTTGTTGTCAGAGAACTGCTGCTTCAGACGCGTATTGTACTGTGATCTCGCTCGAGAAACCTCTTTGCTAAATCCATACTTTGCGTCTTTGTAGCGCCCCCTGTCACCAGCCCTGTGCGCTGCCTCCTTCTGCTGCCTTAACTGCCTCAGTTTTGGAGTGAACCAGGGTTTGTCATTGTTGAAAGTGACTTTGGTTTGTGTGTTGGTATGATGCTGTCCTCACAGAATCGAATGTATGACGTCACAGTGTCCGTGTACTCATCCAAACTCTCTGTGGCAGCTCTGAAAACCTCCCAGTCTGTAATGTCCAAACACGCACGTAGCTCCTCCACTGCCTCATTGGTCCACTTCTTAGAGGTCCTCACTGCAGGTTTGGAGAGCTTCAGCCTCTGCCTGTACGTGGGGATCAGGTGAACCATGGCGTGATCTGAAAAGCCGAGAGCAGCGCGAGCCACGGCGCGGAAGGCGTTACTGACTGTTGTGTAGCAGTGATCCAGCGTGCTCTGCTCTCTGGTTGTAACTTTAATAAACTGTCTGTACTTTGGTAGTTCGTGGCTGAGATTCCCCTTGTTAAAATCGCCCAGGATAATACACAAGGAGTCCGGGAAGGTCCGCTCCACACTCAGAATCTGGTCCGCGAGCGCGCGCTGTGCCACGTGCACGTTTGCGCTCGGCGGGACATAAACAACAGCCAGAATGAATGAAGTTAAGTAAAGGCGAACTCACGTGGCGAGTAGAATGGTTTGCAGTTAATGAAGAGATATTCCAGATCAGGAGAGCAGTGTTTGGAGATCACAGTCACATCTGAAGACCAGGCGTTGTTGATGTAAAAACAGACTCCTCCGCCGCGTGTTTTACCCCCGGAGAGACCCTTATGACGATCCGCACGAAAGAGGCAAAACCCCTCGAGCTGTACGGCGCCATCCGGGATCGGCTCACTGAGCCACGTCTCCGTGAAGCACAAAACAGGAGATGAAGAAAAGTCTCTGTTTCGTCTCATCAGCAGCGCCAGCTCGTCCATTTTGTTGGAGAGTGAGCGGACGTTGGAGAGGAAAATCCCAGGTAAGGGCGTCCGTGTACCGCGTCTCCTGAGCCGTACGAGGACCCCCGCACGTTTTCCTCGCCTGCGGCGTCTCACTCTTTTAGCCAAAAGAAGGGCTAATTCCGCAGCAGAAACTAAAAAAACTGGAACTAGGTCCGTAGGAGTTGTTGTTCGGAAGGACAAGAGCTCTTCACGGGTGTAAGAGCACGCAGACACACAATTTACGAACATATGAGAGTTATTGGTCGCTAATATTGATGGGGTGAATTTTTGTTTCTATGATATATTTGACATGATTGAATTACTGGTTAGAAAGAGATCAATACGGAGTAGGAGTATATTCTCTGTCAAGTGGATGTTGTTGCCTCCAACCATCGCCAAGACCAAAATCACTCATAAACTGTTTTATTATTTTGGAGAATTGCCAGAATTTGTTTGTATGTTTTGACCTGATCATCTAGTGATGGATTGATAACAGTGTTAAAGTCTCCTCCTATAATTATAGGGAAGTTGGAAAGGTCTGAAAGAGAGGAGAAGAAGTTTGAAAAGTTTGGACCATAGATGTTGCTAATTGTAATTGGAATATTGTTTATTGAAATTTTAATGATTATGAAACGGCCTACTGGATCTGAAATGGTTTTATAGTGGCTAAATTTAATTTGATTGTTTATTAAGATGCACACTGCTATTTGTTTTGAATTATAGTAGGAGGAAAAACAGTGGTCAAAATGTTTAGTTTTTAAAGTGTTTTGGGTTGATTGTGAGAGGTGGGTGTCCTGTAATAAACATATATCAGCTTGCATGCTATTGAGGTAATTTTGTACTTTGTTCTTTTTTGTCTGTGAGCCAACTCCTCGAATGTTCCATGTTTCGAAATTACTCCGTGTGAGAATGTGTGTGTGTGTGTGTGTGTGTGTGTGTGTGTGTGTGTGTGTGTGTGTGTGTGTGTGTGTGTGTGTGTGTGTGTGCATGCGCTCTTGTAGGGCTGCATTCCAATTGACAAACGAAGCAGGACAAACACAAGACATTCAGCAAAATATGTAAACAGTGTGCATTTAGTGTGCAGTGAGGGTGTGTGTGTGACAGGGAGAGAGACAGGGAGAGAGAGCGCGAACTACAGAAAGGAAATGCAGAATGCTTTGGTTAAAGTGAGTGGAGCAAAGGTGTAATGTATATCTGAATAACTGTCCATCAATGTATAGTTTATCTACTGAAATGACTGCTTTTTTACATTGGTTAATCATTGTTTTGCGGATGGGAAAGAGTATCTTACGTCTGCAGATGTTCTCTTGTGGAAATTGGTCATTGAGTCCGTAATGAGTCCCTTTAAGCTGCCCGCCTTGTCGCTGAACCTGTTCCTTTTGTTTGAAATGTTCGAATTTGACGATGATGGGTCGGGGTCGCGTGGGTTCGGCCCATTGTACAATACAGAGTCTATTGTAGTGTTCGTCGATGGAACTCTCCAGGTGGTCCAAATATGAGTAATCCAGATCTTGATCGGGTGATGTTGGGTCGAAGATAGGAAAAATAGGTAAATGTTTGGATGAAAGGAAAAAAGAAGAAAAAATCGAGAGAACGTTTGATTGGTTTCCTAGCAGCAGCGCGCTACCATGTTGGCTCACATGGTCTTGTGAAAGTGGCGTTCACATCGGCGTCCCAAAGGGCGGCATCCCAGCCAAACCCAATGTGGGTTTATACAGTCGATGTAAAAATATTCACTTTTGGACATTAAAAATAAACAAAAACACGGTAATGTCTATTATCCCCCCCATATACTCTGCATCACCAGCCGCCACTGAGGCGTGTAAGACTGATAAGACTCCACAGTCTTAGTGCGGACACCCGATCGAAATTTGAGCTCCTGAGCTCAAGCGGTCCTCAGCCTCAGCCTCCCGGTAGCGTGGATTACAGGCACGCGCCACCGCACCCGGCGACCACCGCAGAACTGTCGAGGACATTTGAGGTTTACCTGCATGACGTCATTATTGTGGTGAAACATGATTGGTTTAAACAGGAGGAGAGCCAGACCAGCCTTGTATAAAGAGGGTCTAAACTGGGTCTAAAGTATTGTAGAAAAAGACAGAGCAATGTAGTGTATTCCATCCAATGCAGTGAAGAAAGTTGTAAAGAGCGGTACATAGGGGAGACTAAACAGCCACTTCACAAGAGGCTTTATCAGCACAGAAGACACGCAAGTTCAGGACCCCAGAGCGCTGTACATCTTCATCTCAAAGCCACAAACCAGGATATTGAAGACAGTGAGGTGGAGATTCTGAGCAGGAGAGAAAAGATGGTTTGAAAGAGAGAGTTAAGGAGGCCATCTTTGTTAATAAAGAGAATCCTTCCTTAAATCGTAATGGAGGTTTAAGATTCAACCTTCCCGTTGTTTATAATGGTCTGCTGAAACCCTGGAGAAAACTGGGGCATTCAGATGCTATATAAGCACAAGGTAAGGCAGGGAACAATAGAACAATAGGCCCATCCCAGTTAAGTTTCAATGGGCCATTAGCAGGAGGTCCCGCCCTGTGGGCAGGGCTCTCACAGAGTAGGATATAAACAGGAGTTCTCTGATTTAGAATGACTCTTGGATAAGAGTCGAAACGTTTCGTTTTTTCGAGTCCAGATGACTACAACTGAATCTTTTTTCTATAATGGAACACTCCTGGACGAATGAGGGATTACACTGACTTGGGTCTAAAGTAGTTTGTTCATCATGTTTGATTGGTAAGTCTGATATTTCTGTTTCTTTTCATAGTAACTCTTCACATGCTCTAGTGGCAGGAACAAGCTCTAGTTTGAAGGTGAGGGCAAAAACAGGGGTTATGAGTGAGAGCTTGAATCATTTTGGTTCATTATTTCGTTTTTCTTTTTTTTTTTGCACTGTTCTTTTTGCAGGGACACTGTAAAGCCGTTTTCGCGAGATGAGCTCTTTGAGTTCCATGGCATCTGGATGAACCACTATTACACAGACAACTGGGAGAACCTTCAGAGTTTCCAGGCAAAGCCAGATGACATAGTGATAGCAAGCTTCCCCAGATCAGGTTTGTTTATTGTTTAAAAAAAAAAACTCTTGGTTTTAAAGTGAAATTGCTCAGAATCTCTTGTTTTGTAGGAAACACATGGATGAGTTACATAATGTATTTGTTGTGTTTTGGAATCCCTCCAGAAAATCAACCTACTCCTGAACTTTATTGCAAGATTCCTACTATTGAGATAAACCTTCCACTAAAAGATGGTAAACAGATTGTTCATAAATGTATCTGTCAATCACAATAGAATTCATCTGTGCTGTGTCTCAGGGAGCGCCTTCACCGGGATCCAACATATAAACTCTTTGCAAACTTCTCCTCGACTCATAAAGACTCACCTTCCGGCTCAGTTACTGCCAAAATCTTTTTGGGAAAAGAAATGCAAGGTATTTGTGAAATCAACAATTATGAATGGACAGGTTTTTTCTTAAGCGTAGGAGCTTTTAGGGAGCTGGAAGGGACCAAGGCACAAACCACTGGATGGGCACCTGGTTTAAATCTAAATGTCAAAAGAATCCAAATGCTTTGAGGCCCACAGCCCTGTAGAGTGCATGAAGCTCCATGTACACTGGTAATAAACAGGAGTCAGTGAGCAAAGCCTGTCATGAGTCGTTCTAGTGAACACCACCTTTTCCTCTGGAAATGCACAGGAGACAAACTGTAGACGTTTTTATTCGTGCAGATGGTGTATGTGGCTCGTAACCCGAAGGACGTGATGGTTTCTTATTACCACCTTGACAAGATGACTTTATTCCACCCAGAGCCAGGAGACTGGAGCAGCTACTTCCAGAGATTTCTGCAGGGCAAGAGTATGAGTAGTAACTGTATGTCCAATTACTTATGAAGATGGTGAACTTGTATGTTTTCCTGATGCAGTGTTGTATGGATCTTGGTACGACCACGTGAACAACTGGTGGAAGACAAAAGAGACCTACTCCAACCTGCATTTTGTCTTTTATGAAGATATGGTGAAGGTATTTATTGTGATTATGGGCACACCTAAAATGTAGGAGAATTTGATTGAATTGTGTTTTGCCTCAGGACACCAAAGCAGAAATAGATCGACTTTGCCGCTTCCTTGGTTTGCATTGTTCCTCTGAGGACAAAGACAGAATTGTAGCCAAAGTGCAGTTTGATGAATTAAAAAAAAATCAAAGTGTCAACCATATCACATTTCCAGGATTTAACGCCACAAACGCATTCATAAGAAAAGGTAAATTATAATATCGCATCATCACATATGACAATGATAAAAATGGTGCCATATGTGTCTGTTTGGCAGGGAAGGTCGGAAACTGGAAAAACCATTTCACTGTGGCACAGAATGAAGAGTTTGACGAAGATTTCAAGAAAAAGATGGAAAGCTCCACACTTCATTTTTGTACCGAATTAGAATGAAGCTTTATTGAAAGTGTGCTATATGACTAAAACTATGGTCAAACTCAAATTAAGTAATTATTGGTCCAATAAAATCTCGAAATCACGATTTTGTGTTCATCAAAAATAGTGTGTTGATCATAATCAACTAGTAGGCTAAATAACATCCATCCATCCATCCATCCATTTTCTACCGCTTGTTCCCGTTAGGGGTCGCGGGTGACTGGAGCCTATCCCAGTGCCTTTGGGCCTTAGGCGGGGTACACCCTGGACAGTGGCCAAGTCGTCGCAGGGCTAACACAGAGACATAGACACACAGACAATCATTCACGCTCATTCACTAGGGCCAATTTACAGTTGCCAATTTACCTAACACATAAACACATGCATGTCTTTGGACGGTGGGAGGAAGCCGGAGAACCTGGAAAGAACCTACGGTAACACTGGGAGGACATGCAGACTCCACCCAGAGAGATCATGTGATGTAATGTTCGCCCAGGAATCGAACCCATGATTTCCTTCTTGGAGGCGAGAGCTCTAACCGCTCTGGTTTTCATTTGCCAAACACAATTAGACGTTTTATATTTTTGGAGAAACAAGTTCCATTTTACGTTTTCCTCTATTTTGAATTTTTACAATGTACAGACTTTTAAATGGTATAGCCCTTCTAGATAACAAAAGCAAATGCTCCTGCTGTGCTTTTGTCCAGTAGGAGGCAGTGTAAGAATGCTAAAACTCCACTGTCTCCAACAGTCAGGCCAGAGGAAGGCGCAGGATCAGTCCAATAATATCTGCACAAACATCAGTAAAAGCTCTGATGTGTTGAATATTTGCAGTTTGTGAAATAAAGAGGAATATAAAAAGACTGGGTCCGCTGTATTACTCAGGCTGCACTACAGCGTCTATTCACAGGCGCGACCCCACTACTGAGGCGGCACGGGGGCTTTGACCTGCTCCGTTTCCGACCTGGGCCGGTGCACCCTTCCTTAGACGACCTGGTGGTCCCGGGCTCCCCCAGGAGCACCATATCGATACCGAACTTAGCGCGGACACCCGATCGACATAGTCCACTGCAGCTCAGAGCTCCTGAGCTCAAACGGTCCTCAGCCTCAGCCTCCCGGTAGCTTGGATTACAGGCGCGCGCCACCGCACCCGGCGACCACCGCAGAGCTCAGGAGGGCATTTCAGGTTTACGTGCGTGACGTCATTATTGTTGTGAAAACATGATTGGTTCAAACAGGAGGAGAGCCAGACCAGCCTTGTATAAAGAGGGTCTAAACTGGGTCAAAAATGTTTGTTCATCATGTTGTAATATATGATTTCAGTTAACATTCACCTTTATTTAATTTACATGCATTTGTGGAATTTGTATTTCCATATCACTTTGAAGATTTGTTTATATTGTGTTGTACTTGTTTTATTTTGGGTACATACAGTGCATTCAGTTATCCTGCTGTATACATTGGTTCCTATTTGAGTTTGTTTCTGTCCAGCGCATTTGACGAGCGCACGGCAAAGGGAGCGCTCAGCCCGGGTCTATTACGCGCTCACGTGATGTGTCATATCAGGGCGCACACCTGAAAAGAAAGAAAAGACGCTTGCCGTGTCTCAATTCCGGGTCTGCATGCTCCGAAGCACCCAGCCGATGGAGACTGATCTCTCGTGTGGCAAAGGCCGTGCCGAAATGGGACAGGCCAAGCCGTCACCTAGCAACCAAGATTAATGCCACACAAATAACACACTTGGATGTATTAAAAAGAGCACGTACCAAGGAAAGAACATTCTGACTTTGAGCCCAAGATTGTAGAAAAAGATTCAGTTGTAGTCATCTGGACTCTGTTTTAGAAAAAACAAAACGTTTCAACTCTCATCCAAGAGTCATTCTCAATCAGAGAAACAAGTCTGAGAACTCCTGTTTCTCAGACTTGTTTCTCTGATTGAGAATGACTCTTGGATGAGAGTTGAAACGTTTTGTTTTTTCTAAAACAGAGTCCAGATGACTACAACTGAATCTTTTTCTACAATGGAACACTCCTGGACGAATGAGGGATTACACCGACTTTGAGCCCAAGAGATTATATTTTATCTCACCCAAATCGTTTGTCTAAAACAAAATATTATGTTCAGCTTTTGTAAAATATAATAATTGAGTAGAATGCAGGCACTTATTGTCCTTGTGTATTTTATTATTGAGTGACTGCATTCCATAGAATGCGGTTACTATATGTTCTTGTGTATTTTATTATTATTATTATTATTATCATATTTTCCACATTTATCCCTGTTTTTCGGTGGGCCGCACAGGTCGCATTCCTTGTCCGATTTACGCCATTCAAAGTTCAGGTTGTAGATAATTGACTAGTGATTCCTGGACTTGTTTTCATTTATTCAGGATTCTCTTGGCTTTCACAGGTCACATTCCTTGTCCGATTTTTGTCATTCAACGTTCAGTTTGTAGATATTTCTCGTGTGATTCCCGGACTTGCTTTTGGTATTCCTCGGTCTTGTTATCTTTTCAGGATTCGTCTTCAAATTTTCGGTGATGTTGGAGCGTTGTGACATCATCGTCATAGCAACTCTACAGAAAACGGCCATGCATTACGCAGACCGTCATGGCAACTAGGGCTTTGTGATATAATCGGCATGGCATCGGCATGTACAGAACATGTGCAGAAATTGCAAAAACTGCACTTACAAATCAGCGAGCACTGATTGTGAGACATATTTATACTTGATTTTGTGTTTTTATATAGATGTGTGAAAAACTGCGTTTTGTATTTTTCATTAGGCAGTCACTCGCAATGGCTTCCTGCCATTGCGAGTGACTGCCATTGCCATTGCCGTTTCTAGTTATTATTATTATTATTATTATTATTATGTTTTCCACATTTATCCCCGTTTTTCGGTGGGCCGCACAGGTCGCATTCCTTGTCCGATTTACGTCATTCAAAGTTCAGGTTGTAGATAATTCTTTTCTGATTCCTGGACTTGCTTTTGGTATTCCTCGGTCTTGTCATTTTTTCTTACAATTTTCCCTATCTCTTAAAGTGCCGAAATGTTGGTGATGTTGCGGGATGTTGGAGGTTTGTGACATCATCAGCAGGAAGTACATCTCTCTGCTGCGCCTTCTTGATGAGGGAGCTGATGGAGGGCTCCCACTTGAGGTCCTGGGTGGTGGTGGTGCCGAGGAAGCAGAAGGAGTCCACGGTGGTGATGGGGGAGTCTGTCATGGTGAGGGGGGGCTGGGGCTGTGACTTTCCTTAAGTCCACAATCATCTCCACTGTCTTCTGGGCGTTGAACTTCAGGTTTTAACAATGCCAGATAAGAGGCCTGTCTCATCATCAGGAAGACTGTTTCAGATTTTAGCTGCATAAAACTGAAATGCAGATTCCCCATGTTTAGTCCTTACTCTGGGCACCAGCAGGAGGCTGGTCCCTGAGGTCCCCAGAGTCAAATCAATAACATCAGCAGCTTTTTACAATCTAAAAAACATTGCCAAAATCAAAAGTATAGTGTCTAAACCAGACCTGGAGAGACTTTTCCATGCGTTTGTCTCTAGTAGATTAGACTACTGTAACGGCCTGCTCACTGGCCTCTCCAAACGAGCTGTAAAACAGCTGCAGTACATCCAGAACGCTTGCTCGGGTCCTGACTAGAACCAGGAAGTACGATCACATTAGTTCCTGTGCTCAGGTCTCTGCACTGGCTCCCTGTGGCTCAGAGAATAGACTTCAAAGCAGCTCTGGCTTGTATACAAGTCTCTCCATGGCCTATCAGCACCAAAGTACATCTCGGACATGTTAGTGCCATATGAACCATCTCGGACTCTGAGGACCTCAGGGACCGGCCTCCTGCTGGTTGCCCAGAGTCAGGACTAAACATGGGGAATCTGCGTTTCAGTTTTATGCAGCTAAAATCTGGAAACAGTCTTCCTGAGGATGTGAGACAGGCCGCTACTCTGGCAATGTTCAAATCTAAACTAAAAACTGTTTTGTTTGGCTGTGCATATGACTGAAATGCTTTTCTTTGCACTCTTCTCTTTTATGTCTTGGCACCTTGTCTATGGCACCTTTAAATTAAGATTTTGTGATTTCTGCCATGTCTTTGTGATTTTAATGCATTTCCCCCCCTGTTATATGAAGCACTTTGAATTGCCTTGTGTACGAATTGTGCTCTACAAATAAACTTGCCTTGCCTTGCTTTGTCGATGCCTCGCAAGGTGTTTCATTTTCTCCACTACGCCATCTTGTGGTAAAATAAATGTAATGCATGGATGATAGTACAGCGTCACAAACCAAATAATAATGAATTTTATAGAGAAAATAACACCAATACACGAATTATAAATCATAGCCGATGATACGTATTTATTTCATAACAACAGAAAGGGTCACATGGTACAACAGTAACACCCGATCAGGCCTTGATAGCACATTCTCCTTCCGAGACAGATGTGACACCAATAAGACATGTATCATAGCTTTTTAGAGTATAGTATTTAATTGCAATATGTCATTGAGCAAAACGTTGTGATGAGGGAAATGAAGCTTTGTTTTAATTGAGACACTTCTCAACGTCAAACCATCTCCAACCCAAATAAATGGTTAATTTAGAGCTTTCCCAGACCCAGGAACTGCTACGGATTATGAGGCAATTGGTCACCTCATCCAGACGGTGCTTCATACAATCCTGATGGCGCTTCATCTTAAAGCGTGTATCAGAACTTGACTAATTGATCACTGTTGCAAAAGTATTCTCTATTAGGCAAAAAACCCTATAACACACTGACATAAGTGGAGCGCGTGAGTGAAGCAACACTCTTAATGAAGCAATGACGTAATCTCTACAAAACGGGACTTCTTCTTGGTCGCGTGACTTGAGTCAACTCAATCTGTAATAATCACCTTAATAAAAATGTCTTCTATAATGTAATATTCAGCTTTTCAGATATAAAATCATAAAGGCGAATTATTTTCTGTTTGAATCATTTCCTATTTGAATGTATTAACCTCTTATCAATGTTATTAATCTATAGCTACTTTGCATGTTTTACACAAGGTGCTTGCGCTATATAATCAGCAGCTAATTTATTGTTGTGTTTTGGTTTATAGTGTATTCAGAAATATTGCATTCATGTGTGATTTTGTTGTGTATGTACAAACGTGGTGGTGAGGGGACACGGTGCTTGTGGGGGACACATGGTGGGACTGGGCTATTTTTTTTTAACTGTGTTAGGCACTATGCTTGAAATACAAACCTGTATTATCTGAAATACAAACCTGATTACTAAACCTGAAATACTAAACTGAACTGTAATTCTAACGCTTTACCACTATCTGACACTGGCTACAAACTACAAACCTCCGATACCCACGACGCGCCGCGAGGCATTGTGCGCTTTTATTTGAAAGTGACACGTATCTTGAACCAGTCACGTTCGAAGGCTCGCTTTTACTGGTCACGTGTTTTTAAGCACACTAACACAAGCCTCGAAGCCTCGGCATCAAATGAGCCATCACTAACAGCAGCTGCTAAACACTGTCCTGATGTGTTGGCTTATTTTAGCAAGGAAGACAGCAGAAAAGCATCATATTTAAATCTCAACTGTAACCCACCATACCCACAGCCTTCAGAGACTGGTGAGAGCAAGATTTAAGGGTTACAATGTCAAATTGGTGGTAAGTCTGATATTTTTCATAATAACTTTTCACAAGCTCTCATGGAAGGAAAAAAAGTTCTAGTCTGAAAGTGAAGCCAGATCAGGGTTTGAGTGAGTGCTTGAATCATTATGGTTCATTATTTAATCTTTCTTTCTTTTTCTTTTTTCTTTGCCCTGTTCTTTTTGCAGGGACACTGTAAAGCCGTTTTTGCGAGATGAGCTCTTTGAGTTCCATGGCATCTGGATGAACCACTATTACACAGACAACTGGGAGAACCTTCAGAGTTTCCAGGCAAAGCCAGATGACATAGTGATAGCAAGCTTCCCCAGATCAGGTTTGTATATTGTTTAAAAAAACCAAAAAAACTCTTGGTTTTAAAGTGAAATTGCTCAGAATCTCTTGTTTTGTAGGACACACCTGGACGAGTTACATCATGGATTTGTTGTGTTTTGGAATACCTCCGGAAAATCAACCTACTCCTGAACTTTATTATAAGAGGCCTGTCATAGAGATAAACCTTCCACTAAAAGATGGTAAACAGATTGTTCATAAATGTATCTGTCAATCACAATATAATTCATCTGTGCTGTGTCTCAGGGAGCGCCTTCACCGGGATCCAACGTGTAAACTCTTTACAAACTTCTCCTCGACTCATAAAGACTCACCTTCCGGCTCAGTTACTGCCAAAATCTTTTTGGGAAAAGAAATGCAAGGTATTTGTGAAATCAACAATTATAAATAGACAGATTTTTTCTTAAGCGTAGGAGCTTTTAGGGAGCTGGAAGGGACCAAGGCAAAAACCACTGGATGGGCACCTGGTTTAAATCTAAATGTGAAAAGAATCCAAATGCTTTGAGGCCCACAGCCCTGTAGAGTGCATGAAGCTCCATGTACACTGGTAATAAACAGGAGTCAGTGAGCAAAGCCTGTCATGAGTCGTTCTAGTGAACACCACCTTTTCCTCTGGAAATGCACATGAGACAAACTGTAGACGTTTTTATTTGTGCAGATGGTGTATGTGGCTCGTAACCCGAAGGACGTGATGGTTTCTTATTACCACTTTGACAAGATGACTTTACTCCACCCAGAGCCAGGAGACTGGAGGCAGCTACTTCCAGAGATTTCTGCAGGGCAAGAGTATGAGTAGTAACTATATGTCCAATTACTTATGAAGATGGTGAACTTGTTTTTCCTGATGCAGCGTTGTATGGATCTTGGTACGACCACGTGAACAGCTGGTGGAAGAAAAAAGAGATCTACTCCAACCTGCATTTTGTCTTTTATGAAGACATGGTGAAGGTATTTATTGTGATTATGGGCACAACTACAATGTAGGAGAATTTGATTGAATTGTGTTTTGCCTCAGGACACCAAAGGAGAAATAGATCGACTTTGCCGCTTCCTTGGTTTGCATTGTTCCTCTGAGGACAAAGACAGAATTGTAGCCAAAGTGCAGTTTGATGAATTAAAAAAAAATCAAAGTGTCAACCATATCACATTTCCAGGATTTAACACCACAAACGCATTCATAAGAAAGGGTAAATTAAAATATCACATCATCAACATATGACAATGATAATAATGGTGCCATAGTGTGTCTGTTTGGGGCAGGGAAGGTCGGAAACTGGAAAAACCATTTCACTGTGGCACAGAATGAAGAGTTTGACGAAGATTTCAAGAAAAAGATGGAAAGCTC
This sequence comes from Chaenogobius annularis, assembly GCA_015082035.1. Lineage (NCBI taxonomy): Eukaryota > Metazoa > Chordata > Actinopteri > Gobiiformes > Gobiidae > Chaenogobius > Chaenogobius annularis. The sequence continues at coordinate 256,833 of BJKM01000577.1, read as the reverse complement.
CACACTTCAATTTTGTACCGAATTAGAATGAAGCAAATTGACAAATGTGGGATTCCATCGTTTCATAATATAGTTCGCTAACAAAGCGCTGACTATTCTGAGATGCCCCTGGTGGTGGTACTGGTAAATTACGTTTTTTTCCCCATTGGCCACTTTTTGATCTCAGCCCAGAGCATTCCAAATATAATCATTTAAAACAAAAACATCCTGTATGTTGAATTGCTATGGCAACGGTCCTATATTTATTTATCTTATAAACCCATGATGATACAGTGCCTTAGGGGCATTTTGACTTTTCTCTCTCTATGCTGCAGCTTTACTGCTGCAGTTAAACAGCCTTGGTCCTGCTGTGACTCGTCGCTGTGGCCGTGTGAATTGTCTTCCCTAATAGAAAAGTGTACTTTATCAATACTATGGATGCACTTTCTTTGAACCCTGTGACACCTTAAATATGGCTTCTTCATTATTTCTTTATTTTATTTTTCAAGTTTGTTTAAAGTTTGACCTGCTAAATTGTTAAATTAATTAAAAAAAATATAATATCACATACAATTTGATATTCAGACGATATTTAATATGTATTTATTATTAAGTGGATGTATTTATTATTCATCAAGTGGAAAGGATTAAGGTTAAAAAGCCATTTCATTGTTATATAAGGAAACTGTAATGTAAAGTTTTAAAGAATATATATGTTTCATAAAAATCTTTTTTCTGCACTTAATACATTTTTAAAATGTGAATTAAAGTGTTTCATCTTATGACTCAACTTTCTGTCTCTTTTCCAATGTTTCAGCTCTGGGCTTTTCCTCCATCTAGCGGCCAGTAAAGAAATGCAGTTTTAATCAGGAAGTCGTTGCCTTCTTGCAATGCCTTCTGGGAATGCTAGTTTTTTTAAAAAACTATTTATCTCCCATGCTTATCTTCTTTTGTTTAACATGGTCTTAAATCTGTTAGCGTGCATACATGTAGTAATTTATACAGTGGTATTTCACTTAGTTACATTTGACATGTTTAGAATAGGTACATCTAAGAATGTCTTGGTATAAAAACTACATTACCCTGCGTCGCGGAGCTCAGTGTTTACAGCGAATGACAGCAGCTGCGGACAAAACACGCTGCCGGTGTTGGAAATATTTGCTCGAACGTTTAATTATGGCCAGGTAGCGAACTTTTATCATCTTGTAACGACTTCGTGCTCATATTTAGACATTTTAAACAGCTCCGTTTTAGAGTTTCAAGCTTTAGCCGCTTGATTTAACCCCAAAAGCAGCAGTCGCGATGTCAATGAACGTGGACGGGACCAGCCTCGCACACAGAACACGATAGCAGCAGCAGCAGCAGTCAGCCAGTCACACCCTTTTCTGCGGATTTAAATGTAATTTTTGTTGCAGCGAGTGCGCGTTTCATTATCTTTTAATGTGCTCGATGTGTGTGCTTACTTTTTTTCCATTGTTAGATTTGCATACAGCAGCTTAAGAACGAGTTTGACGGCAGTTAACATGAATGAATCGTCAACGTCGCGCCCCGCTGCAACACGAACGACCACAGCTTGTCTGCGAAACTAGCGGAGGGATCCACGACTCGGCTGTGTTCAGATTATCAGATCTGTCGGAAATATGAGCGCTCCCGTGTACACGTTTGTGAGCCGAGACGACAATAGCACAGTCTATGCAGAAGTTTGTAAGATCCTTCTGGCCACCGGGCACTGGAAGAGGCTGAAAAAGGACAATCCCAGGTTCAACTTGATGCTCGGGGAGAGGAACAGGCTGCCATTTGGACGTTTGGGTAAACAATAGCATATGTGTTTATATTATTGTGCTACTTATGCCACGGGGGTTACATGCGCACCAGAAATCTGATCATTGTCTGATTTCTGGACTTGTAAAATTATTGAAATGTCATGTAAGCCAGTGTTTCCCAGATGAGACTAAAAACGAGCTGAGAAATACAAGTGGTAAAACAAATGATGATTGTGGTGTTGTCAGAAATCTAATCCGCATTAAAAAGTGAATAAATTCAAGATTGATTGCCAGTGACTATTTTTACATGCACACCAACATCTGATTCATTATCTTGATTTCTGGACAGTTGGGATCATTTAAACCGTATGCAAACCGTAAATCGGATCAGATCTACCACAATTGGAAAGAAATCATATTTGTCACGTAAGAGTTTGTTGTCGTTTTTCATTCATGACTTCAAAAATCGGACTAATAAACAGATTTTGAGTGCGCTTGTAACTAAAAACTGTGGGGAAAATCAGGTGTGTGTGTGTGCGCCCAAGAGAAATCTGATAATCCCAAAAATTTGCCAGTTAATCCTTGGATTTTGAGAGTCGAGGACAAATTACAATGGATTTTAAAATAATTAAATACATTTTTAATCTTTCATATTTGTCTTTCCCACACTAGGTGGTCTCATGTTCCTTGTCAAAGCAATCAGAATGGAGCCACGTCAGACGGAACTGTTCACATGACATTTCAATCAGACTTGAGTTAGACTTGTGACAGGAAGTGAATGAAGGATTTCACTGTTGTTTGGTCAAAGTGCCAATAATCGTGAAATCAGCATGTTTCTTTTCACAGTAGTTGTAACGTTTGACCCCTGTGGTCTTGTGAGTGCGGAAGGTCAGATCAGAGATACTTAATTGTTTTGAGAGCTTTTGTCAAGACCTTTTAAATTGACTGATCAACGGGGCTTTTTTTGGTTTGTTTCTTCAGCCCCACGATAAAATTTCTTGGGAAAAGTGATACAAAAATAAGATGTTGCTCAGTTTGTAAAGTTATTCCAATGAAATCAAATTTCCGCTCTGTATTCAGGTCATGAACCGGGTCTTGTCCAGCTCGTGAACTACTACAGAGGAGCGGACAAGCTCTGCAGAAAGGCTTCATTGGTCAAGTGGGTGTCATCCTTCTTAACAGCAAAAATCTATAGCTCTAATGCCTAAAATTAATTATTTAAAAGGCTTTTACATTGACACTGTCCATCAGGTTAATAAAGACCAGTCCGGAGCTGCGAGATTCCTGTAACTGGTTCCCTGAGTCGTACATTATTTACCCGACAAACCTGAACACGCCCGTGGCCCCGGCGTCCAACGGCATCAGCCACTTAAAGAGTAACCCCAAAACCGACGAGAGGGAAGTGTTTCTGGCCTCATACAACGCCAAGAAGGAGAGCGGAGATGGGACAGTGTGGATCGCCAAGTCTTCAGCCGGAGCTAAAGGTAACTATTATCGTTTACCATAGTATTTCCTTCAGCAGTATATTGCACTATAACAAGGAAAAGTATTACCTCCAAGTCTCTGAAGCTAAAGCTGACAAATATTAAGACAGCATTAACAGTGTTTGTAAAATTTGACATTATTAGATACATATTTTGAACTACTCAACATTCTCAACACTTAAATCTTCTTCATGGAGGTTTGTAAGTAAATTGAAGATGATCCAAATGTCCCAAAATGTGTAAATAGTTTGTAGCTTTACATTTTACTCTCATTCTGCAAAATCTGTGACTTGTGTGTCTCGAGGCTTTAACAAAAATGTCTGTTTTTACATTTTTCCAAGTTCCGATTCTGTGGAAAGTCCAATGAGACTGAGATAAACCACATGTTTTGTTGATTCCAGCATTTAGTTATGAAGGCCTTTGTAGTTTTTATATATAAATAAAATCTCATGTGTATTAGTTTAATTGGGTTGTGTCGTTATTTATATTAGTAAAGAATCTAAAAATAAGACGACCCAAAGACATTATTACTTAAGTTAAGTAAGAACATCTTATGAACTCAGGAGAAGAAAACATAAATGTTTTCTGATGTTATAAATTTGTAATTTGTAATTAAACTCTGCTAGCTCTTATAATTAACATGTATTAACTCAAAGTGGGTTTTGCTGTGCCCACAGGAGCTGGTATCCTTATTTCCCACGATGCCGCTGAGCTGTTGGAGTACATCGATAATCAGGGCCAGGTTCATGTCATTCAGAAATACTTGGAGAAACCTCTGCTGCTGCAGCCAGGACGTCGCAAGTTTGATATTAGGCAAGTACTGAAATCTGGTGAAACTCTGAAGGAAGGCTTTGATAGTTTACTATTAAAATAAAGTTCTGTATGCGTGTGACTTTTAAAGCAGTGGTTTCCCCTAAGCTTTGTTTTACACACAGAGTATCAAAGTGTAATCTTTTTACTACTGTAAAGTCCTTTACTAACTACTGTTATATGTTCTTGTTTTAGTCATAATGGTGTCCAAAAATATTATTCCTACTCAAGGACCCCTTGTTGGAGACATCAAACGATTTGGCACAAGGACTATTGGCAGAAATGTTTACCCTTTTAATTAATTAGTTTTGAAACAAAAAATTAAATTGGAGATCACCAAACTCATCACATCGCTGATTTCTGGAGTTGTCAGATTGTTAAAAAACAACTTCAACATTTTCTTCCTGATTGTTGACACTTGTGCTGTGCATGTTTAAATGAGGAAAATACAGAAAAGGGAAAACTAACTCCATATGCCCCTTACTCTATCCATCTATGTACATGTACATGTACTATGTACCGACACGTGCACACGCCAGAATATTATATGTAATGTATGTAAATGTAGCCGCTGAAAGACTCCCCGCCCGCGGTGTGTTCAGCCCACGTTGTGTGTGTTCAGCCCGCGTTGTGTGTGTGTGTGTTTAGCCCGCGGTGTGTGTGTTTAGCCCGCGGTGTGTGTGTTTAGCCCGCGGTGTGTGTGTTTAGCCCGCGGTGTGTGTGTTTAGCCCGCGGTGTGTGTGTTTAGCCCGCGGTGTGTGTGTTCAGCCCGCGGTGTGTTCAGCCATGGTGAAATACTGTGTAATGTGTTGTCAGGAGCTGGGTGCTGGTGGACCATCAGTACAACATTTACCTGTACAGAGAAGGCGTTCTGCGGACCTCGTCAGAGCCCTACGACAGCGACAACCTCGGGGACATGACCAGTCACCTGACCAACCACTGCATCCAGAAGGAGATGTCGCAGAACTACGGCCGCTACGAGGAAGGAAACGAGATGTTCTTTGACGAGTTCAGGCTCTACCTCCTCAACAGCCACGGCGTCACGCTGGAGAGCTCCATCTTACCTCAGATCAAGCATATCATCAAGTAAGGGCCTAGAACTAGTTTGAAATGTGATGATCATGATGTGAGAAATCCTTGATTTAACTTTGCAAACTGTAAGTAAATGGCACTGTTGTATTTTTGTGTGAAAATGAGTTGGATTTGTTATGTGAAAAAAGACTTTCAGGCAGAATGAAGGGAATGTGTGCAAGGCGGGGCCTTTCTGTGTGGAGTTTGCATGTTCTGCCCGTGTCTGTGGAGGTTTCTCCTACCACTATAAACATGCACAATAGGCTCCTCCCCTCTGGGGCCAGGAAATTCAGAGATTTCTTTGAGATTCAGATAGAGATTCTCCATCCATCCATCATCTTCCGCTTTATCCGGGGCCGGGTCGCGGGGGCAGCAGTCTAAGCAGGGACTCCCAGACTTCCTTTTCCCCAGACACTTCCTCCAACTCCTCCGGGGGGATCCCGAGGCGTTCCCAGGCCAGCCGAGAGACATAGTCCCTCCAGCGTGTCCTGGGTCTTCCTCGGGGCCTCCTCCCGGTGGGACATGCCCGAAACACCTCCCTAGGGAGGCATTCGGAACAGATGCCCGAGCCACCTCAGCTGGCTCCTCTCGACGTGGAGGAGCAGCGGCTCTACTCCGAGCTCCTCCCGCGTGACTGAGCTCCTCACCCTATCTCTAAGGGAGCGCCCAGCCACCCTGCGGAGGAAACTCATTTCGACCGCTTGTATCCGCGATCTTGTCCTTTCGGTCACTACCCAAAGCTCATGACCATAGGTGAGGGGAGGAACGTAGATTGACCGTTAAATCGAGAGCTTTGTCTTTTCGACTCAGCTCCTTCTTTACCACAACAGTCCGATGCAGCGACCGCACCGATCCGCCTGTCAATCTCACGCTCCATCCTTCCCTCACTCGTGAACAAGACCCCGAGATACTTGAACTCCTCCACTTGGGGCAAGGACTCCCCACCCACCTGGAGAGGGCAAGCCACCTTTTTCCGGTCGAGAACCATGGCCTCAGATTTGGAGGTGCTGATTCTCATCCCAGCTGCTTCACACTCGGCTGCAAACCGTCCCAGTGCATGTCGCAGGTCCAGGTTTGATGGAGCCAGCAGGACATCATCATCTGCAAACGGCAGAGATGAGATCCTGTGTTCTCCAAACCGGACCCCCTTCCGACCCCTGACTGCGCCTAGAAAATTCTGTCCATAAAAACAATGAACAGAACTGGTGACAAAGGGCAGCCCTGGCGGAGTCCAACACGCACTGGGAACAGGTCTGACTTACTGCCGGCAATGCGAACACAGCTCCTGCTCCGGTCATACAGGGACCGGACAGCCCTGAGCAAAGGGCCCCGGACCCCGTACTCCCGCAGCACCCCCATAGGGCACCCCGTGGGACACGGTCGAAAGCCTTCTCCAGATCCACAAAGCACATGTGGACTGGTTGGGCAAACTCCCATGAACCCTCGAGCACCCGATGGAGAGTATAGAGCTGGTCCAGTGTTCCACGACCAGGACGAAAACCACTCTGCTCCTCCTGAATCCGAGGTTCGACTATCGGTCGGATTCTCCTCTCCAGTACCCTGGAATAGACCTTACCAGGGAGGCTGAGGAGTGTGATCCCTCTATAGTTGGAGCACACCCTCCGGCCCCGCTTCTTGAACAGAGGGACCACCACCCCGGTCTGCCAGTCCAGAGGCACCGTCCCCGACCGCCACGCGATGTTGCAGAGGCGTGTCAACCAAGACAGTCCTGCAACATCCAGAGACTTCCGCTACTCGGGGCGTATCTCATCCACCCCGGGGAGCTCTGCCACCGAGGAGTTTGCCAACAACCTCAGTGACTTCGGCTTGGGTGATAGATGAGTCAGCCTCCGAGTCCTCCGTCTCTACTTCCTCTTCGGAAGACGTGACAGTGGGATTTAGGAGGTCCTCAAAGTACTCCTTCCACCGTCTGACGACATCCCCAGTCGAGGTCAGCAAGTCCCCACCCGCACCGTAAACGGTGTTGGTGGAACACTGCTTCCCCTCCTGAGGCGCCGGATGGTTTGCCAGAATTTCTTTGGGGTCGACCGATAGTCCTCCTCCAGGGCCTCCGCGAACTCCTCCCAGACCCGGGTTTTTGCCTCTGTGACAGCACGAGCTGCGGCACGCCTGGCCCGCCGATACCCGTCAACGGCCTCAGGAGTCCCACAAGCCAAAGAGGCCTGATGGGCCTCATTCTTCCGCCTGACGGCATCCCTTACTTCCGGTGTCCACCACCGGGTTTGGGGGTTGCTGCCGCGACAGGCACCTGAGACCTTTGCGACCACAGCTCCGAGCAACCGCATTGACAATGGAGGTCGAGAAACATGGTCCACTCGGACTCAATGTCCCCAGCCTCCCCCGGGATTTGGGAGAAGCTCTCCCGGAGGTGTGAATTGAAGACCCGGCTGACAGCGGGCTCCGCAAGACGTTCCCAACAGACCCTCACTATACGCTTGGGCCTGCCAAGTCTGTCCGGCTTCCTCCGCCACCAGCGGATCCAACTCACCACCAGGTGGTGGTTGGTTGACAGCTCCGCCCCCTCTCTTCACCCGAGTGTCCAAGACACGCGGCCGGAGGTCAGATGACGCAACAACAAAGTCGATCATTGACCTCCGGCCTAGGGTGTCCTGGTGCCACGTGCACTGGTGGACACCCTTGTGCTTGAACATGGTGTTCGTTATAGACAGTCCCGTGACTAGCACAGAAGTCCAATAACTGAACACCACTCGGGTTCAGATCGGGGGGCTGTTCTTCCCAATCACCCCTCTCCAGGTGTCACTGTCCGTTGCCCACGTGGGCGTTTAAGTCCCCCAGTTAGAACAACGGATTCCCCGGTCGGTGCACTGTCCCCAGTACCCCTCCCAGGGACTCCAAGAAGGCCGGGGTACTCGGCGGCACCGTTGTTCGGCCCTCTAGGCCGACACCACAGTGAGAGACCTGTCCCCAACCCGAAGGCGCAGGGACGCAACACTCTCGTTCACCGGGGTAAACTCCAACACATGGCGGCTGAGCTGCGGGGCAATAAGCAAGCCCACGCCAGCCCGCCGCCTTTCCCCGCAGGCAACACCAGAGAAGTGGAGCGTCCAGCCCCTCTCAAGAGGATGGGTTCCAGTGCCCAAAACTGTGCATGGAGGTGAGGCCGACTATATCTAGTCGGAACCGTTCAACCTCCCGCACAAGCTCAGGCCTCTTTCCCCCCCAGCGAGGTAACGTTCCATGTCCCCAGAGTTAGTCTCTGTGTCCGGGGATCCGGTCGTCGAGGCCCCTGCCGTCGACTGCCGCCCAGATCCCTCTGCACCAGCCCCTTACGCATTCTCCTGCAGGTGGTGGGTCCACGGAAAGACGGCCCCACGTCACTCGTTCGGGTTGCACCCGGCCGGGGCCCGTGGGGAAAGACCCGGCCACCAGGCGCTCGCCGTCAAGCACCCACCCCAGGCCTGGCTTCAGGGTGGGGCCCCGGTAACGCCAATCCGGGCGACGTAACTGGCCTTGTTTTTCTTTTTTTCATCAAGAGATTCTCTCAAAGGTCAATAAAATAAAATAAAAATAAAAATGCTTTTGTCAAGAGCTGCCACAGTTGATTAGAATAATTGTGACTATTTGACTTTTGAAACTATTATGATCGTTGACTCTAAAAATGCATGTCTTTCATATAAACTTTTTCAGATTTTCATCAAATAATGCACTTTATTCATAAATATTCTCTATCTAGAAATCTTCAGTGACCATATTTCCGGCTTTCATTTGGCTGGATGATTTATTTTTTTTGCCAACATTTTTCTGTGCAATAGAAATAAGTTAAGTTATCTGCTAAAAATAATTGTTAGGTGCTGCCCTTTTTCTGAGAGCAGCCCTAGACATTATACTTCTCAATAGCTATTGGTGATGTGCACACTCAAAGTGTTACTCACATCAGATTTGGCAGTTTACATGCTAATGCTAACACCCCATGAAACCCCCAACTGAAATGTGTGTCTGTGTGTCTGTGTGTCTGTGTGTCTGTGTGTCTGTGTGTCTGTGTGTCTGTGTGTCTGTGTGTCTGCAGGAGCTGTCTGTCCTGTATCGAACCGGCCATCAGCACAAAGCACCTGTCGTACCAGAGCTTCCAGCTGTTCGGCTTCGACTTCATGGTGGACGAGAGCTTCAAAGTGTGGCTCATCGAGATCAACGGCGCCCCGGCCTGTGCGCAGTCAGTACATACATTTAATACACTGTATGCAAAACCACAGACCACTGAGACTAACGCAAACATCTGCCATATCATAAATGCACAGCAACGTTTAGTTCGAAAAAGAGGTAATGACGTTGAAATCTGCCTGCAAATGTTTTTGTTGAGGTTCAAGTATCACACAAAAAATTCTTATTGAATCCTCTGTTTCTCTAGCTTTTTATTTATTGTGCCGAGATACGTTGACATTTTGTAATATTTTTTAAATATTGCACACTTTTAAAGGAGTCAAACAACATTTTCTGGAATACATGTTGATTTTTATTGCAAATTTGGATTGACCTTGATCCATTTCCATCTTAAAACACAAAATCTATTAATTTTTGTAGCATATACTTTCAATGTTTTTGAGTAATTGCGCTGCTCTATCTGTTGTGGCTCTGATGTAATTTGTAATTAAAATGACCTGTTTCTCATCAGGAAGTTGTACTCGGAGCTGTGTCAGGGCATCGTGGACGTGGCCATCTTGTCCGTCTTCAGCCTGAACAACAGCGGCGGACTGCAGCTCTTCCTCGCCGTACTCGTCCTTCTCCCTCCTCCACCTCCTTCAACCTCTCCACAAACGCATGCTCCTCCCCCAAAATCCGAGGGCCGCTGCACGTGGGGGCCGTTCACTCGCCTGTAAGCACACAGGAATACAACACAGAAATAGAAAATGCCTACAAGCTGCTTTTCCCTCCATGTACTCTGTCCTCACTGCTGCCCTTTTTAAAATGATTTTTGGGAAATTGAGCGTAATCATGTGATATAAACTCTGCAAATACTGACATGGTTAACAGCCAAGGCACTAATTAACTATTTGAAAACATGAAACAAGTCTGGAGACAGAGGGAACATTTGCATGGCCAGTCAAAATCAGATAAATAATTCCATTTATTAGAGCTGATTTTTGTTGTGTTTACATGCACAAGAGAAATCTGATCATCAAAACTTCAATTGTTAAACAAATACGACAACAACACAACAAATGTACACAATTCTTTTCTAATATTTAATACAAAACCATTTTTCAACTTGAATTGTTGATCATTAAACCCAACGCAGTTGTTCTCGAGTACAACCAGATAAAACGAGGGATGTAACAATAACCGGATCTCGTGATCTCGTGTGGTCTGTCACAATCATTCAAATTACATGCTGCTTTTGTGAAATGCTTTGTTTTGTTGCAGCAACAGCTAAAGGAACAGGGGGAACTGCATAGACTGTGGTACTTTACAACATGAAGATATAACTGTTTTTAAGATTTACACCAAATAACGGCAACATTTCTACAGTTCTGTTAAAGCCTCGTCACAATATCACAATAAATATGGTACCTGAAATGGATATCGTGATAATATAGTAGCGTGAGATTTGCATATTGTTACATTCCTATCCAAAAACAAGTAAAAACGATCTCGAATACAGAACTAAATTTTATCCCTCAATCTAAAAGCATTTTAAAAGGGGCTCTCGTGTCCCCTCAGTGTCTTTCCAGACCTCAAAACCTAAATGTGTTGTTCCTTTTGAGACTAGTGCCTTACTCTTCCAACCATTGTCCCTTAAACAGACTGCCAGTCGACCTGCTGTTCAATGAGCATTTGCACTGTTCTGCTGTATAAACCATCTCTCTCGCTCTCCACAACAATTCAATAGCCTTTTGGAGAACTAGCTTCATTTCTTTTCTCCTTTTTTTTTTTTTTAATTTGACCTTTTCTAACGTTTATAATTAGTATTAAAGAACATTACAATAACTTGTTTTCAAATTGAGCTGGAGGGCAGGTGAAAATGATGTGCTATAATTTAAACAAAATGCATATGTTTGTGACCTTGGTTTGTGGTTAGTGTAACTGTTAATACTTGGCCTTTTCACATGGCATAAAAAACAGACACAAAGTGAATGAAATAAGTTGAAATTATTGTATTACTAAAAAGTGCTGATCATGATTATTAACTACAGATGAGCAAGCATTTATCATGCTTTTTAACTACGTTCCTTCATCAAAAACACACCTGGAGTTGTAATTTGCTTCATTCACGCTTGTTTCATGTTTAGTAGATCCTCTGCCAACACTAATCCAGACGAGGGAATGCCTCGCTGATAGAGAGTAATATGTGTGTTCTAAAACACGAGATGCCAAAGTAAAGGTACAAGGGCATGTTTAAAGGCCAATAATGATACAAATAATGTGCAAAATGTGTCATTTTAAAGCAATACAAATAAAATGGTGAGTTGGTAAACTCCAAAACAAACGATTGTTAACAAAAAACAATGGTTAAATGTTTGTGGATTTTTACATGGAAACTGCCCTCAAGCTGAAATTTGAAAAGTGTGAACTCAATGTCGGAGTCGGAGTCAGACCTACATTCCTCTTTTTATGATCACTACAGTTAATAGTGACTGCAGCAGGTTTCCAAACTAACTGTCCATAAAAGACACTTCTCCTGTTGAAGTTTAAAAAGTATTATAATCAGGTTATGGACATTCTGACAGCGTAAAGCATGTTTTGTGTGAAAGCATGCGTTTGTTAAATATGCAAAGGTAGAAAAGCACCTTTTGCCCCAGAATAGCCGTCCCTTAAATCCAGTTTATTTGTATTTTGACAAAGCTGTTTTAGTGTTACAAACTAATGTATTGTTGAAGATTTTGAATGAAAATAGAAAGTCGGATTGTACAGTGTGTCTTTTAAAAGTTGGAAAACCCCATGAAATGAATTTAACAGCACTGGCCCTGCACTATGAAACATAATGTTTATTTATGAACGAGGAACGCATTTCTATGAGTGACAAGCAAAACATGTTTTGTCACACACAAATGAATAATTCTAAATTTCCTGTAACCTGTGGTGATCTGGTAAGCGCTCCTAGTATTTCTTTTTCAGTTAAGAATATCTTTCCAAATTAGAATAATTCGTATGTTTTAAGAATACAATTTAACAATAGAAGTTTAGGATATTGTCAACTAGGTACACCAAACTCAGATTTATTTTTAGTTTGGACTAAAGCAGAGTAAAACACATTTATAAATGGTTTAAATTAAAAGAACTGGAAAGATGTTTTGAGTCACAACAGATTAAGGCTGTAAACATCCATTGTTACAGAGACACATGATTCTTACACAAAGCAATTCAAAGGGATTTACATGACAAGAAAATGTGTTAAAATCTCATTAAGGACAAATAAAATACAACCAAATCTTATTCAAATTGTCTGCAGATAAAATCCAACAGAAGGAAAAAAAATTTCATTAGGGCTGCAATGATGAATACACTAATCATGACTGGAAGACTAGTCTTAATTGATAAAACTATACAGACTCTAAAACACATGATAAGGACAAATGACAAAGACAGTGACATTATTAAAGCAATCATTTTAAAACTATTTCAGATTTTCATCAATATTCTCTGTGTAGAAGCCTTTAGTCATCATTATGCAACCTTTTATTTAGTTGTTAATGTATTTGAAATGGCTCAATTACAATAGTATGACCTGTCGACTTTTAAAATAATCATTAGTTGTAGCTATAATTTGGCAAATCATCTGATGATGATGGCAAATTTTAAAACATCAAAATCCTTTACCAGAGAGTCAATCATGTTGATCTTATTTTTACTTTGCTCCACAGTTTGAAAACCATGATATGTATAATTATTTCACTTGCATCAGCGTACAGGGTCAACTTTTCATAAATGAATAACATTTTCATTTACAGTCGACATACGTGCTGTTCTTTTGTTTCCGAATATTACCAAAGAGAAGTATTCAAACTCCACTTCATAAAGCCATGCACACTACTGTCTGCGCAACTTTGTATACAACAAAAAACATTCTAATTTCATGGGCTTGTTTTCTTCAACTATTTATTTTATTTAAAGGTTATTTTTTGTGATATGTGTCAGAGAACTATTATATTTTTGACAGTTTTTTGAATGCATAATTGTTTCTCTTTAGACAAATCATAGCTTGAATTGTGTGACTTCCTTGTGTGTTTTATCAAGTATTTTCAGGAGCTTATTTAGTCTTATAGTAACTTATAATTTTGAGTATTGTTTTATTTCTAACCTCCAAGTATATGTTAGGCATTGCTTCCTGAAAAGTTAAGGGACAACATTAAAACTGTAATTTATATTTTTAAATTGTGTTTACAAGATTGCTCCGCAAATGAAGGCTAAGTGGAAGTGGTTCTGAAAGGTAATGTGAGATTTTGTTGTATGGACACTAGAGCGGCACTGAAAATGTAATTGTCAAGATTATGCCATGATTCTTACTCAGTTTCCAGTGAGTTTTGGTTAGCTTCCAGTCATCCCCGTTGTCACAAGCACCTGCGTTTTTGTCGTTATTGGCCTAATGTGTGTGTTTCCGATTGGCGGGGAAAATCTGAGAACCTGCAAACTCCACACTGAAAAGTACTCTATACAATACTCTATACTGGGATGTCTGCATTAAAACATGTATATCAAAATCTATCATTCAAAATGTTAAAATTGACATAGGTTTGACTGAGCGTGCACACCTTTAATGGCTTGCCACATTAATTAAGATTAATGTTAAATCTGTATCGTATCAAGATGTTTATTTTTGAGACTTTGCAGTTAAAATTACTACTTTTGGGACCATAGTTTAGACCTGCGTTGTACCAGTTTCTATCCCACATTTATGATTAAAAATTGACAATAAAAGTCATTTTCAACACATAATTTTGTTAATGTAACCATGTGGTCCTACATTTGTTCAGCTAAAGATTAAAACAATTCTGAAACTATTCAGAAAAGGTCAAATTTGGTGATTTTTTTTCTAGCACCAATACATGTTCAAATTTGTAGTTTTAGTATAATTTAGTCTCTAATGATTGATATTTGCGACACATCTGGATTTCATTTGCAAGCTAATCAAACATAAAATTTAAATCTGATTACATCCTACAGGACTTTGAAAAATCGTATATTATTTGTCTTGACTAAATTCTGCAATATGCTTGTGAATGTTAATGTGATGGGTGATAGCAAGTTGGAGATTTGTAATGTGTAATGTTTGTACAATTGTCAATGTGATCAACCGTCCAAATTAGAAATGTCTAAAACACAACCTATCAGTATTGAAGTGTTATAACTGTATAGGGAAATGTCTCCAAAGGGAAAGGTGCCTTAGAAGAAACTGCAAAGTGACTAGACATGAGCAATAGACCTCCAGCATTTGAACGCACCTTTATTTGCAAAAATTATTTCTTATTTGACCTCCTTTTTATAATCTTTGTCGGTATTTGGTTATTTTGTCATTTCAACCAAAGATGTGGATCCTGTTGTCTCTCTTCTGTACATTTGTATTTGAGATATCTCTGTGATTTGTCGTGTTTTATTAAATCTTGCATGAACATTGGTCTTTTCAGAAACAATATTGTGGAAATAAAAATAAACTATTGGCCTAAAACTACACTATGACTCGTGTGTGTTGTCCTCGCCAGTGTTGGGATGTAACTATTTACATCTACAGAAGTACTCATTTTGTGTTCCAGTATTACTTTTTAATTTGAAGGTTGAATATGCTTTTTTGTTTAAAGTTCTTGGCCTGTAGGCTTTATTTTACAGCACAGTATAAAACGATAGAGGGATGGAAATATGTAGGCTTCAAACTGCAGGGTCTCAGAGATGAATAAAACACAGCTCTTATGGTGAGGTGCAATGTTTTCCTTCACAAACCCGTGAAATTTTTTTTTATAGCAGGCAGTGCGACAAAGATCAAGCTGTCTATGTCACGGTTTTACACTATAACATAATCAACCATTCAAACTTTATTCATAAATTGCTTTTCATATAAAGTATACATAGATTATAATACAAAAAGCTTTACAGATCATGTGTTTAAAAACGCTCTTTAGAACCATTAAAATAGATCCATGTCAAAGATTGTTTGTATACGCACATCAAAATGATAAGTGATAAAAATGTATGTTAAAATATTATGGTCACTTTTCCGCTAGTTTGATATGATTATAAAGGCAATTCCACAAAGTATGAGCTCTTTAGCGCAAAACATACATGTAGATAATGTGAATTTTGCTGCTTGGAATTTAACAACTAAATTTAACTATAAAATGTTTATCAACGTTAAAAATCGATTTTGTCATCGATGTTTATCGATTATAAAATGTTTTGTTTTTAAAAAAAAATCTTTTTAAATCATGTGTCTCACGTCATCACGCATGCACGCCGTTGTACCCGTTACCGTAGCAACCTGCCGGCGTTTGTTTCCTCGCTGCATCTGCTGCGCTTTCGTCCGGACTCAAACAGAGCAAGCATTAAAAGTTCAGCAGATTCTGAAGTAACGTTATTGTTAGTTTTCACACAAAGGAAGAATGTCGGAGACAGATCGGAACCAGGACCAGGACCAGGACCAGAACCAGGACCAGGACCAGGACCAAAAAAACCCGCAGACACGAGCCTCAGCCGTGGCGTTCAAGGCTTATCTCATGAAGTCCAGCACCAAAACAAACATCAACCTGTGAGTGACGGGAACACTCAAATTAACGTTAGCTTATTACAGTGCTAACCGCGTGTTCTCCCATTGCTTAGCACGGATATTAGCTAATTTATCTCATGCTAATTCAGTAAGGGTTTGTGGAACAGCTAACACATTTTACCAATAGAGCAGCAACTATTAATTGACTGCTAACTGACTTGTCGACTAAAGAACTGACTTGTCGACTAAAAAAACATAATTGTGGTTGTGTTTTAGTCATTTTAATTGTTATCTGGACTATATACAGACTAAAACACATACGAAAAGACCTTTTTATGACAAATGACAAAGTATTATTAAATCAATAAGTAAAAAAAAAAGAGTAAACAATTTCAGATTTTTCTCAATGACACAAATCGTTTGTAAATTTTGTCTATCAAGAAAGCCGTCAGTCACCATATTTCTTAACTTAATTTGGTGATCTATTTAAAAAGGCTTGGTGTACAATAAAGATAATAGTTTGAATAGATGACTGATCGAAAAATGAATCACTGACTAGTCGACTACTAATATAATTGTTAGTGACAGCTAACAAGTAGTTAGTTAGTTAGTAACTAGTGCAGCACTTAAGTAGAAGCTTTTCTATTGACATTAAACAAAATGCTTTGTAGAAATACATTTCTCTGAAATATTTTCCTCCTAATCGTCTCATGACCTGGTTTTATGTTGCAGATATGACCACTTGACGCAGGTGCTGCTGAAGATCATGGATGAGCGTCCTCCTGATGCCGTGGACGTGTTTGAGGACATCAGTCGTGACGTGAAGCGTGCCCAGTTTGTGGACGAACAGAGCACGCTGAGAGACGTGAGAGAAGAAGACCCTGCTGTGGCACTCGCCGAACAACAGAGAATCACTGTTTATCTACCCTGAGGACCAGGACCAGGACCAGGACGATGAGCTGGTATATAAACATCCACAGATACAGACTGCTTTCTGCTTTAATATTTAAGTTTTGTCCCTAACAGCAAAGATACTGCGCAGAACTCTCAAGCTCCCACAGGACCCGAGCTTTAAAAAAAAAAAAAAAATCCCATCTCACCCTCCGTGGGTGGTCTCATCCCTTTTTCTAAGCTCGGGTCCTCTACCAGAGGCCGGGGAGCTTGAGGGTTCTGCGCAGTGTCTTTGCTGTTCCTAGTACTGCACTTTTTTTTTATGCAGTATATATGCATATATATATATATTTTCTCTCTCTCTCTTTGATGCCACTTCCTTTTTTTCAACTTTTCCAGCTCGTTCTTTGTGTTTTTGACTGTGTTTTTTGTGGTGGTTTCCCCCTCTCTTCAGTAGTTATGTTGTTATGTTCACCCACTTTATATCTAAATCCTTACCATGTACAAATGCTTTAGTAGTTGATCTGAGTGGATTCTGTTTCTCCTGCAGGTGGAGCCAGCGCTGCCCAATGTGTCTGAGGTGGGCTTTTACCTGGAGCAGATCGGTGTGGGTCCGGGCCGCGAGGAGCTGCAGAGAGTGTTTCTGGCTCTGAAGCAGCTGGTGGAGACAAACGCTCTGCCCCGCTGTCGATTCTGGGGCAAGATCCTGGGAACGGAGAGCAACTACATCATCGCAGAGGCGGAGCACAGAGAGGGAGAGGAGGAGGAGGAGCAAAGCGAGGAGGAGGCATTTGGAGAGAGAAACAACGAAGAGAAAGATGAGACTGAGGTGAGAGACAGAATCCTCTTCTTTATCCATGGGTTTCCGAATGTTGAGAATTAAGGAGCCTTGCTCTTGAGAGCCATTTCCACATTATAAAACTGGTGATTTCAGCCTTTTTCAGTTCTGCTTCACTCTAATAGACCCAGTAATAATGACATTGAAATATGCACATTTCATTAGCACTCACTCAGTGGCAACACACTACTGTACATTAGTTGCTTTTTTTTTGGGTTTGATGTAGAATAGCTTTATTTCAAATTTATTTCTATTAGGGCTGTGAAATATATCTGAAAAATATGACAATTACAGTGTTGTCTAATGCAAGAATCAATATCACAACAAATTAAATAGTCGTAATAATACCAAGGTTCTCCATCCAATCCTAAAAAAAATTTTTAATAGTTTTTTTTTTTTTAAATGCTGATTGTGCTTGATTAGTCTTGATGTAGTCTGGATGTAATTTGACTAATACATTCTGGCATGTCGAGTTTTATTTTAATATTTAATATTATTGTGTCAAAAAATATATAAACAATGCAATAATATCCATATACTTACCAGCCATATCAGAATTATTTTTAATTACAAAAAATGTATTCACTTTTTTAGCTTCTTTTCTGATTGTTGAATTCTCACTTGAGAAGATAACATAAGTAATTTGTGGTTTTAGATTGACCTTCCTCCTCAGTCGACCTACAACAACTCCTCCGATCGTCCCTGTAGAGGCGCCTGGTACGGGCACAAACAAATGTGTGTACTTCGTCTGTAAAGAGCCAGGTTTCCCGTGGACCAAGCTTCCCGCGGTGACTCCGGTACAGATCACCAGTGCACGGCAGATCAGGAAGTTCTTCACCGGGCGACTTGATGCTCCATCATGAGCTAAACCGCCTTTCCCCGGCAACGAGTCCAACTACCTCAGGGCTCAGATCGCTCGTATCTCCGCGGGACGCAGGTGAAAGGGATCAATTATATTGTGATTTTTTTTTTCTTATCAAGATTGCACTTTTTTATGTGCCCAGGAAAGGTTTGACATTTGTGGAAAGACTGAGCAATTACTGATAAACTTTTACTAATATTGATTTCAGAACATGTAGAGATCCACACTATGAGCTAAAGCTATTTTAACAAGAAAATCCAGAAAACAGTTAAAATATATTTTGTATTCCATCAGAATTGGGCTTGAATGTATGTATAAACGTCTTTGTTATCTTCATGTGTTCTAAAGAAAATCTAAAATATACATTCAAAGTGGAACAAATTCTAAATCATTTTGCATTTTCTAAACAACAATTTTGACACCTTATCCCACTTCTATTAAGTTTAGCAGGTTTTAAATTGAATAAATTGCAGGCGCCGCCAAATGCCATTTGTCACAATCAAATTGAGATTTCAATCTGAGTTTGATTTCTTGTTCCTCTCTGCAGGTGAGTCCACAGGGTTTTTACCAGTTCAGAGAAGAGGAGGGAAACGAGGACGACGAGATGCCCCAGGACAGTTACGAGGTCAACCCAGAGTTCGAGGGTGTCCCTGCTGCCAAACTGTCCAAGTCTCTGTCCCTTTGGGTTCACCACATGCAGCACATTCTGGAACAGGTCAGGCAACAACTGGACGATACTTGCCTACACTTTGTTTGCTCCAGATCTTGGTGCTAGGTTTGGTCTGGACTGCTGTATCTGGAGGATTTTACCTGGTGCATGTTTTGGGTTGTTGGGGGAAACCAGAGCCTCGAGGAATCCCACCCAGACACAGGGAGAAACATGCAAACTCCACACAGAAAGGCCCGATCTTTCACTGTGGCAACATTTTATTTTTTTACAACAATTTTAATAAGATCTAGCTTACTCAAATACTAAATCAGATCTCAAAAACTTCTATACATTGTTGTGTGTTTAATATGGCAACCAAAAAAGGACTATCCATTTTTAAAATGTATATGTCTTAAACTTAAAATGTGGAATTTGTATTGATTTTACGCATTAAGTGCCGTATTTAAAAAAAACAAAAAGGCAAAAAGCATTCCATGATGCAAAAACTTGTAATATATTTTTTCTTACAGTTTTGACCATAAACGGAGGAATTTTCAGATAGATATCTATGAATTTAATATTTTTTCCCCTGATCTCAAATCTGCATTTGTTGTATTGATGTATTGTTTTTGTGCTGATGCTGCAGGGTCGCTGTACGTGGGTGAACCTCACAATGAAAACTGAGGAGTTGAACGATGAGGAAGAGCAGGAGAAAGAGGAGGAGCCGCAGGAAGTAGAGCCGGAGCTGGGGCCTTCGCTGCTCACACCACTGTCCCAAGACGCAGGTACACGGGCATTTTGCTTTTAGATGATTTGTCTCAATACATCAAGAACTTATTCCATAAATAACTATTAAGTACCGGTACTTGACCAATACGTATAAACATTGATGCTGCCTTAATTAGATTTGCAAAGCATTTTTTGTCATTAGATCTAAAACAACTAAAGAAATGAACCATTTTATATAAATATAATTTAAAGTAAATGTTTCATAGATCTATAAGATTCTGTGGATGAATGTCTGTGTTGTAGAGCTGTTCAACACACCTCCGTGGACTCTGAAGATATCGTCCAGCCTGACTCCAGAACACGCTGTGGCTTTTGTCCGCTCCAATCTTTGGCCCGGGGCTTACGCTTACGCCTCCGGAAAGTAAGGCAGTCCACCACTACAATTTATACTGTACAATAGAATTTATTTGTTATTGTTGGATCAAATTAAGTATGAAATTCAGTTTAGCAACTCTCCACTCAAACAGCAAATTGGGTGAATTAAATGACTATTTTTGTTTTCCTTTGTTTCCAAATGTTGGCTTAAGAGCAGAGAGTTTAAACACAATTGAATCAGAATCATCAGGCACATGGTCTCAATTATTATGGTTGCAATCACATGTTCTAATGTCCTCTGGAGACAGTTTTTGGGAAGAACCTAAAAGCAAATACACCAAAAATATGTATTCAGAGTATTGATTTAGTATTAGTTTCATTACAGTTACACTTTAATTTGGAGGCATTCAGAATGCAGTTACGTCACTAAAATCAAAGGAATACATCACAAAACTTCATTGTGCAATTCAGTCTTTGATCTGCACGGTGTATAGCAACAATTCTTGCAGTGTGTATTTGTGTCATATCATTCTCGAACTAGTGAGAACTCAAATGGTGCAACAAGCGTAACTCTGTATTTATCCTATGTTGTTTTTTTACACTATAAAATACACCAGTAAAAGTATTATCAGTATTCTGTACCAGGTACAAAACGATTAGCTTCACGTAACTAAATACAACAACTGTCGGCAGAGAACAAACTCTAAGGGGGTCTTATAATGTATTAAATATCCTGTTATATTGGCAGTCTAATGCAACATGTAAAAATTGCAGTTTTTAGTTCATCGGACCATTTAGATGATAATTCATGGTTTAATCAGGAATCAGGAATCAGGAATCAGGATATATTTATTGCCATTGTCAATGAACAAATTCACAACATAGGAACGTGACTTGATGACAGATGCGACATGAGAGACATGCATAAAGAGCACCGGCCACCGGGGCGCCCTCGCTTTCGCGTGGCGCCTACTCGGGTACTTGAACTCTTAGAAAATGAAAACGAAAACAGTTTCAGCGATAGGCATACAATGATAAACAACACATATTACATTATTAGTACATTACACGAGGTCAACGTGATGGATATTTTCAGTGGATATTGGGCATGGACACAAACAAGATAACACAAAGATTAGGATGTGGGATGTGCAGACGGTGAGTGAAGGCCAAAATCTTGTTTTGTGTAAGTGTCTGTGTGTGGCTTCAGTACGGCCTTGACGCCTGTAGCTCTCCAGCCCGGGGCCAGATAAGAAAAGGGAGAGACATACAAGGGCAACAGCAGCGAAAAGAGAAATAAGTACTTTTATACATTTTGTTGATCAATGATTTACGATCAAATAATCCAATCGTTTCTGGTCCTCTGTGTGCGATCAGCTTGATTCATTGAGTTACTCCGTCCGACAGCGAAAAGTTCCCATTTCCTTGATTGAATCCCCCAAAGTCTTTTGCATCTCCATGGTCCGAAATAAGATGTTACGGTTCAGATCAGTGAGTTGCACCGTGCCGTGCTCAAGTCTCTGTTAGAGTCCTTTCATTCTTTCACTCAAATCCCAAAACCTTTTCATGTTGATGTCAGACAGTTGTTGGGTGAATTTTTCTGTCTTCCCATTTTTCCGATAGACCAGGGCGACTCCCCGAGCCCAATTAGGAGGAATCCTGCTATCATGAATCCAAATACGAATAGGTCCTCCACATCTTCAATGAGCAGGGGCTCGATGCATAGAACCTGCCAGTTTCTTCCAATAGTCCCGAACGTACCCCGCTGGGGACGTCCCCTCGGGACAGGTTGCTTCTCCCGGGGAAGCTTTTCTCTGGGAAAAAACTTTATCCAATGCACTCAGAGACCAATCAATTAGATTCATTATTCCGGAGAACAACAGGTGATCCAGCGCACTGTGATTTAGAGAGAAAAGAGAAAAAACACGAGAGAGAGGCAAAAGTAGCAGGCAGCAGCGGGAGCAGAGGAAAACACGTCCGCACAGGAGGGAGGAGTGGACAAGAACAAGTAATAATACATTAATACATGATAATTCAGTTCACTTATTTCCAATAGTTCCTGGACGACACCGATGTAGGCCAAGAGCATTAAAAACTTAATAATGAACTGTTAAACTGGCGTTCAACTTCAGATTTCAAATGCGAATGATGTTAGTCTTATTTGCATTTGCTTGACTCTTGTGCTGCTAAACCATTTGCAGAAAGTTTGAAAACATCTACATCGGCTGGGGTCTGAAGTACGCGGGCGGAGGTTACAGCCCGCCTGTGCCACCCCCGCCTCAGAGGGAGTACACAAGTGGCCCTGAGATCACCGAGGCCCTGGACCCCAGTGTTGAGGAGGAGCAGGCCCTCAAGGACGCGCTGGAAGAGCAGGAGGCGGCCAAAGAGGAGATGGAGGAGTCCGACGAAGAGGAGGACGACGACTGAGAGGAACTCTGTTAAATAAAGACTGGGTTACTGTAGTAAAGCCTTACTGTGTTATCGGTCAGTACAGTATATTACAGGGTTAAGAGTGCTTTTACAGTGTATATTCATTTTGATTTATTACATTTTGTAAAGTTGTTAGTTTTATATGAAATAAAGCAATCCTCTTTAAGGGATTCTAAATTGACCATTAATAATTGTGAGTATACCTAAATGTACCTGTAAACGTACACCTAAGGCCAATGCATCGACTACTCACAAAATGTATGAAAGAATTAATAACCCAGCAATGACTAATAACCACACTGTGTTTAGAAAGCTATAACCTAAAAGGCCTTTAATCTCAATAATTTTTTTTATTACCATAAGTGATAAGTTTAAGGTGAGACATTACAGGCAAAACTCATTTTGTACATTTTCAAAGCTCTAGTTTACTCAAATACTAAATAAGATATTCTAAATCCCTGCGATATATTCTTTGATATCTATTATGTATTTATTATGTCAAAATGAAGCAAGACATCCCACAACCTGGTTCTGCATTTTTCAGACTTATTTGTCAATTTGCAATTTTGGTCATTCAAACACTTAAAATACCATATTTTTATAGGAAAACATTACATGTTAAAAAACGTATAATCCATTTTTTCCCCTTATATTTCTATGAGTAAACTACAGTAGAAGTTTCAAATTGAAATCTCTGAATTGAAGAGTTTTCCTTTTCACCAGTAGTGTGTCATCTATAATTTAAAAGGCTTGTGGCAGAGACATAAAAAACCCCAGAAGCCTGAGACCAAACCAGAACCTTTTGGGGGTTACAGTGACACTGAGGGCTGGAATGGAGTCTCTGTGTCCTCCCACTTCCTCACGGACTGCCTGCGGCATGAGTCCCAGCACCAGAGGAACACCATACAGAGGACATTTGGACAGGCTTAGACCACACTCAGCAAAGTGGCCAGGAAACTCGTGTTCTCATCTAGCAACATGTCATCCTACTCTGTGATGAATGAGAACTGGTTGATCCTACGATGTATGAGGGCCTCTCAACCCGATACACCAGTGCTGGCATTGAGAAGGCCTGCTTTGAGTGGGTCGACAGGTGAGGAAATGTACTATTACTCAGAAATACATTTAATTGATTTAATATGTGTTAGAAACATAATACTGCACAATTATCTAAAAACATAAAAAACATTTTTTATATATTTACTTCTATTTTTGTCCTACATTTTTCAATATCTCTATTAATGCCATACTTGTTGCCATTTCATAATAGTCATTTATCACTTTGCCCTTAGGATTGCTGTGGGGCTTACAAAGTGGCCGGATCTGTGGCAGGAGAACATCTGAACTGGAGGGCGTGGAGAACAACTGATGCCACTGTTGCAGAGGTCACCTCTGGGAACCTGTTAAATACATGTGCATCAAGCTCACATTACAAAACTAACAGGGACTAACAGGAGTGTGCCGCTGGAACTTCCACAGTGTGTGTGTGTGTGTGTGTTCCGTCAGTGTTTGACCCTGCACTGATGCAGGCTCTGAACACAGTGTCCAAATGAAGGAGACATTCACATCTTTCCTGGACAGAGAGAATATCAAATAGAAGATGCTATACAGAATATTCTGTCTACAATCAGATTTTCCAGACTTAATGCTTTGCATTGCAGAGACTGTCAGAGGCGATCACAATGTTGTGACATTGTGAACTGATTCAGCCCATTCCATCGCTAATCGTACCGCTATGAGGTCTGTGGTGGGAAGAGATGGTCTGTTAACCTCTTCTTAACCGCTATCTCAAGGATAGTTTCAGGTATTAAAAAAGTAGTGCCTGTACACCCACTCTCAGGATCTTTAGATCCATCAGAATAAATAAACACATCATCAGAATGTTTAATGAGTTCTTGAACAAAGAATTGGCTTGCCTTTTTAGTTTTTCCTTTCAGTTTGTGATGTATACTAATATCAACAGGAGCCGCAATAAACTTCCAAGGAGCCAAGGTTGACAAAGCCACCGAGGGGTTCCAGGTAAAATCACTCAATCCAGCAAGTTGTGCTTTTGCATTTTCTACCCAGCAAAACCAATGAAAGTCAGCCTTATGATATCCCCCACATACTTTAAGAATTTTTTTCACTGGATGTGCGCCTGGATGTGCGCCGGGATGTGCGCCTGGATGTGCGCCGGGATGTGCGCCTGGATGTGCGCCTCGACCCACACGCAGTAGATTATTCACCTTTTTGCATTTATTTTTAACCTTGTCAATGTGCTGTTGCCAATTAAGCTTTTCATCAAAGATGACTCCTGAGAATGTCCCTTCCCTGACCTGTTCAAGTACTTGCCCTTTATAATTTAAGAGAGACTTCCTTATGCCGATTATAAAAACAAATCACTTGAGATTTGTACAGACAATTTAAATCCCCAATTCAGAGTCAACCTGCTGTATTGCTCTTTGTAATTTCTTCACAATAAATTGAAGATTTGTGCCACTCACCACAATGCACCATCGTCTGGGTAAAGGTTGCCTCCATCAGAGTGATCTACATCTTTGAAGATGTCTTCTTCTTCTTCTTCTTCTTCTTCTTCTTCTTTTCTTCCGTGGTGTTTTATGGCGGTTAGTATCCTTAATAATGTGACATTACCGCCACTCTTCAGGCTTTATTCATTAGACCCCACTCTTTAGTTGTTGTTGGGTGGTGTGGTGCTTCCAACGGCTTTCCAACGGCGGCCGGCATCCAACCGCATCCTTCCTCTTCATCTTTGGCTTTCCACGGCGGCTGGCATCCATAGTGCCACATCACCCACTGTAGTCGTGCCTCTCGGGAGGCAGCTTCGCCCTCCATGGCAGTCGGCATAAGAGCGTGCAATACAACGACGCACCCAACTCTACAGTCTTCCCATTAACCCGTGTTACATAAGTAACTATAGCCCCACATGATCCCTGAGACTGGATCATAAGAAGATTCCGCAGATTGAATTCCTGCCTATTAGTCTGAAACCATAAAGACACATCAGTTCTTTCTCTTCCGTATGCTGTGCAGTGAGGCAGCACATGCTCAACAGTTTCTGGTTCTTGACAGCTTCTATTGATCATGCCATTGAACAGAACAGGGCTGCACACACTTCCCTCATGTCATTGCATAACAACCGTAACCGTGATGTCAGGATTCAGTGTCATACAAGCCAAGATTCTAGAACATCACTAGATCTTGAAAGTATGTGTTTTACGCTATACGGAAGGGGAAAAAAAAGAGAAAAAAAGAGAAAGAGGGGGAAAAGAGAAAGACCAAGTGGGTTCACCTGTCGTGAAATATCTACTTCAATTGTCTTTTCTGATTTTGTAATCAAATCAAGGGTCTTAACCGACCAATCAAGGTAAGAAACTCTTTTCTTTGGACACTGGCTAGGTTTAATGTAGGGTATATTTCCAAACAAAATGACCTTTCTGGTCATATAATTTTTAAAAGAGTGTTTTGGTTGTAGCTCACTGGCAGATCATTTGACTTGTACGGTAATCAGGATGTCAAAGGATTTAAATTGATTTGGTCAGTTTGGTCTCTTATAGTGGTCAAAGTACTTTTGTTACGGGAGTAAAAGTACAGATAAAGAGTTAAACAAATACTCAAGTAAAAGAAAAAATAGCACATAAAAATCTACTTCAGTAGAAGTTTTTGAAGTACTGGTCTAAATATGTACCTAGGTATTTCAGGCAGATTTTGAAGAATGTTGTTGCTCTTCAGAATCAGAATCAGAAAAGGTTTATTGCCATTGTCTATTAACAAAATTCACAAACATAGGAACTTGTTTTGGTGTAACTTGTTAAGGTACAACATAAAACACTGATCAATAATAAAAACAATATATATGAAATCAAAAGGGCATGCATTAAGAAACAATTTAAAATAACCATAGTATAAAATAAAAATAGGTCTTACTACGTACACAAGAATTTACAGTTAAAAAGGAGCAATTTCCAATCTAATTCTAGTGAATTTTATGTGTATGTTTTTTGTTGGGTCTGGAACTCCAAGCCTTTTGGTAGAACATCATAAACGTGCAAACAACAACAACAACAACAACAACAACAACAACAACAACAACAACAACAACAACACAACAACACAACAACCTAAACCACATAAAAAAAATACATTTATACTTCACCCATTTACAACAATAATGTTCGATTTTTCCCACCACTGATTAGTATGCACGGGACGTATGACTGGACGAGTGCGTCAGTGGGTGTTTTGAAGTGGACGAGCACTTTGCGCTCGATTTCGTGCGCACTTCGGGAAACAAATACACGCGCAGATCTGTCATGCTATGTTGATATTGCGGTAATTCTCAGTGGAAAACAAAACAATGAAGGAGACCCTCTTGGACCTACAGCGTGAGGGACAACCTCGTCTTCAATGGCATCCCAGAGCAACCATCGGAGGATTCTGAAAGATTGATCAAAGATCATTTTTTACAACAGACCTCAAACTCCCAGCTACCACATTCAATTCCATCACATTCCACCGCGTGCATCGCATGGGCCAAATAAATAAGGACAATAACAGACCCTGTTCAATTGGGGCAAAATTTTAACATTATAAACAAAAACCACAAGATCAGAAACCAAGGAAGAAAACTCAAAGGAACTCACTTTGGAATGAATGATCAATTCCCCCCCAAAAAATAATACAAAGGCGACAAAAACTCCACGCAATCAGCAAAACCATAATTCAACAGGGAAAGAAAGAAATAATAATTGTAGACAAACTATACATAAAATGACGGCTTTTTCGTGATCTGGAAATAACACCATGGCTCTACTGATTTACTGTTTTCTACCAAATTCTCCCACTACCCATATATATATAATATATATATATATATATATATATATATTATATATATAATATAATATTATAATATAATATATATATATATATATATAATATTATATATACATACACACACAACACACAACACACACACACACACACACACACGCTTAAACATAATATAATAAAACACAAACAACAGACACAGACAGCAAATTCTCTCACTTCTATTAACAAATATTGCACTCGTCTCTCGTATGGAACAAATTGGCACTAACTCTATGCCCACTAACCATGTACTTTTTCCAACTTTCTTCTTCATGCATAAAAACTCTTGTTTATATTCACTATATTTTCTCTTGCTAAAACTACACTCATTAAAAGGCATACCTCCTTTTACCTGTCTATTTCTGCCACCATCATCTGCTATTTTTCTCAAACTTCTTAACTATGAGCTTCAGCTTTAGTTACGGAACTGTTCTGGGCCCAAACTTAAATCATTGGATATAAACTTGTGCTCTGACAAAATACTAAAGAATTGTCATGTGGAGTGTGCGTGGCATCCGAACACAGGTGAAAAAAAGAACAATCTTTAATCATCTTCAGACTTTAAAACCAGACATATGCCACTTACAAGAAACACACCTATCAAATGTAGACGTAGATCATTTACAATCCAAAGACTATAGCAACGTATACTTTTCCACATATAACAGCAGAAGGGTGTCTCAATATTAATACGCAACAAATTCCTAGTCAATCTGACAACAGCCATAACTGACCCTGAAGGACGATATGTCATCATCAATGCCATATCCGATCATAAATTTACAATTGTCAACATGTGCGGACCTAATAATGACAACCCTACCTTTTCCCACAACATATTTACTCAACTGAATGAAACAGCCAACATCATTTCTGCAGGAGATCTTAATACTATACTGGACCCAAATCTTGATCGCTCACACACAACAAAAAATAGCAGACACTGTCACTCCATCGATACGATTAAACAATATATGGTAGATTTCGGCCTTGGTGATTGTTGGAGATTATCTCACCCCAATTCAAGACAATACACACATTTCTCGGCAGTGCACACATTTTCTTCCCGAATCGACCATCTTCTCTCAAGCTATACTTTATTATCAAACCTTAAAGACACAACAGTACACCCTATTTCTATTAGTCTCCTATTTGCCTAACATTACAGTTTCATCCCTGCATCAAATCCACCTCCAGATTAGAGGTAAAATCGGGCCTGAAAAATTCAGCCCGACCCGACCCAGGCCCGACCCTTGACTTCTTGCTGCTCCATATCGGGGGGACCTAAACAAAATAGATGCGGACTACATTCACATCAGGAGATAACATTCACGTCACATGCGCAAAGCGTGCCCAGGCTCTGCGCTTCCTGTTTAGTAGTAGTTTTATAGCAATTACCTTACAGCCCCTTCTCTGTTTTAACCAGATTATTTATTTATAACAAGTATTCCTTAGTTTAGTATCCACACATCGTTTTAGTATACATTTTTATAAACATATATTTATTAAAAAAGTCAGCGAGAGAGAAGCGCGGCCCGACCTGACCCGAACGTAATGATTGTCATTTTAGACCCGACCCGACCCGAATTTCGGGCCGGGTTCGGGCTCGGGCTTAAGATCTTACCTCTACTCCAGATGGCGCTTCAACCTTTCATTACTAAAAGACCCATAATTGAATGATAGAGAGGGAGTGGACATTCTTTATGAACCTGAATGACTTCCCGGAGACAAACGCATCCACATTATGTGAAGCCAGCAAAGTATTTTTACAGGGAAAACTTATTTCATTTTCAACCTACTAAAGAGAAAAATGTATGGAATTATTAAATGCAAAGCAACAACTAGACTGAATTCAACAGGAAAAGAACAATTTTACAATGCAACAACTGAACTATGAGCTTATAGAAAACAATAATATTTCTACAAAATAGCTAGCAAACCTATTACAAATTACCTATGACAAATCAATTATCCAAGCAATACAAACACCTAAAAAACAACAAATCAACAACACATTCCGTCAGTTTTATGAAAACTTATATTTCCCTAAAACTGAACCAAATCCAACAAATAAAATCATTTTTCCAAAATGTAAAATTACAACTATTACCGTCAAAGCTGACCAACATACTAGATGCACCTCTAACACTGCAAGATATTCATAAAGCCCTTCTTCACATGCCAAATAACAAAGCCCCTGGACCAGATTTTACAAGCACTTTTGGAATTTACTATTGCCACTCTTTATACGCACAAATACATCTCATATTCATACATTAAAACGATTATAACATCATTAGACACAGAAAAAGCCTTTGATAAGGTAAATTGGACATTTTCATTTCATACACTCCATGAACTTCTCTTCGGGGAGTCACTCATCCATTGGCTAAAGACACTCTCCACGTCACCCAAGGCCACAGTCACAACGAATGGTATCACCTCACGCACATTCACACTACCAGGGCACACGACAAGGATGCCCACTCTCTCCCTCCCTTTTTGCTTTATTGATAGAGCCACTTGCAGCCGCCATACGCCAGTGTCACAGCATTGAAGGAATACTCACTGATACATCAACATAAGATTAGCTTGTACGCAGATGACATTCTACTTTACTTACAAAAATACAAAAATCACTAAATGAAGCATTTAAATCATTCTCAGCTACATCTGACCACACAATCAACTGGAGCAAATCTACAAAACTCCCACTTTCTGATAAGACTGCAGCTCAGCACTCATTTCCTAGGATACACATCGACAACATTGGATACTAGGGCATTAATATTTCCTCCAGACTGTCAAAATTGTACTCACTTAACCACAATCCACTTCTCAAAACAATAAAAGATGGACAAACGTCTCACTCACCATGAGCAGACGTATTGCCTCAGGAAAGATGAAGATTCTTCCCAAAATTAACCATTTATTTGCAAATATTCCAGTGACTCCTCCAGATAAATGGCTTCCATCACTTGACTACAACTTTCTTGTTGCA
The DNA here is from genome assembly GCA_015082035.1 of Chaenogobius annularis. NCBI lineage: Eukaryota > Metazoa > Chordata > Actinopteri > Gobiiformes > Gobiidae > Chaenogobius > Chaenogobius annularis. The sequence continues at coordinate 226,413 of BJKM01000577.1, read as the reverse complement.
CCCAACTTTACCCACTACCATTTAGCAAATCAGCTACAATATGTAGTGAAATGGACAAAAGTAGAAACAAATAATTCATGTCTTCAAACAGAACAATCTTACCTAAACATCTCATTGGCAGACTTACTAGCTGGTTCATCCTCAGCCTCAACCCTTCCTTCAAAAATATATTCCTTAGAAATATAATTGTGTGCAGATGTTCATGGGAGATTTGGAGATTTTCCTATTGGGATAACATGGGAGGTTTTTGTGCAAAATTTCATGCATTTTGAAAAAACTATTGTTTGTAGGCCATGCTAAAGGCAAAATAATTCTAATTAAAACTGCAAGCAGCATCAAACGGCCCTTATGGGCTACCGGGCTTCATACTCTGCACTTTCGACTTGATAAAGATGGCGCTGATGCGCCATATGTGTGTGTTATTGGGGCTTGGTGGTGTATTTGTCCTTTGTCACAAAAAACTAAACAGACGGCGAAAAATTGGTCATGGCTAATGCTGTGCATAACCAGAGAAAATTAACAAAATTCTCAGTCAACTCTGTGGCTTCGCCGCACTGACACCATGGCACTCATCCATGAAATTTTGATAATTTTCGGGCTGCGTTGTCATAATAATATTTTTGACTTCTCTTGTCACTACATACTACAGTTGCAAGAAAAAGTATGTGAACCCTTTGGAATTACTTGGATTTCTGCATAAATTGGTCATAAAATATGTTCTAATCTTCATCTAAGTCACATCAATAGAAAAAAACAGTCTACTCAAATTAATACTGCGCAAACGTTACGTTTTCACGTTTTCTTGAACACAACATGTAAACATTCACAGTGTAGGGTGGAACAATTATGTGAGCCCCTAGGCTAATGACTTCTCCAAGAGTTAATTGGAGCCAGGAGTCAGCAAACATGGAGTCCAATCAATGTGATGAGATTGGATGTGTTGGTTAAAGCTGCCCTGCCCTATCGCAAGCTTTGAGTTTGCTCTTCTTATTTGCTAAACCATGCCTCGCACAAAAGACCTCTCAGTAGACCTACGATCAGAAATTCTTGACTTGCATGAAGCTAGAAAGGGTTAAAAAAGTATCGGCTTTTAGAGATACTTTTTTCATGTGTCCACGGTAAGATCGACTGGAGAATGGAGAAAGTTAGTCACTGTTGCTACTCTCCCTAGGCGAGTTCGTCCTGTAAAGAAGACTGCAAGAGCACAGTGTAGAATCCTCAATGAGGTAAAGAAGAATCCTAGAGTGTCAGCTAAAAACTTACAGAAATGTCTGGCACATGCTAAAATTTTTGTTGACATATCTACAGTAAGGAAAACATTAAACAAGAATGGAGTTCATGGGAGGACACCACGGAGGAAGCCACTGCTGTCCAAAAAAGACATTGCAGCACATGTGAAGTACTATTGGCACTATTGGCAAAATATTCTGTGGACAGATTAAACCAAAATTGAGTTGTTTGTAAAAAAATCACAATGCTATGTGTGTAGAAAAAAAGGCACAGCACAGCACACCAACATCAAAATCTCATACCAACTGTGAAATATGGTGGAGGGGGCATCAAGGTTTGGGGATGCTTTGCTGCCTCAGGGCCTTGACGGATTATTGCCATCGACGGAAAAATGAATTCCAAAGTTTATCAAGACATTTTGCAGGAAAACGTAAGACCATCTGTCGGTCAACTGAAGCTCAACAGAGGATGGGGTGATGCAACAGGACAATGACCCTAAGTAAAGTAGAGTCAGTCAACCAGTTATTAAACCCAAAGTTTCACATACTTTTTCTACTCTGCGCTGTGAATGTTTACATGACATTCAATAAAATGTTTACATCACATTCAATAAAAACATTAAAAAATAAGATGTTTGTGCCGTATTAGTCATTAGACTGTGTTTTTCCATTGTTGTGACTTAGATGAAGATCAGAACACATTTTATCACCAATTTAGGCAGAAATCTAAGTAATCCCAAAGGGTTGACATACTTTTTCTTGCAACTGTATACACTATATTTTTGAATAAAAAAAAGAGATAGCCAGAATGTAGAAAGGCACGAGTTTTAGAGATTTTCCTGACTTTTCGTCTATGTAAACACAGGTGGGCATCATTTAGAAAAAACAGTGGTATACATTTTTTGTCTATAAATATGTAAAAACGAATAAGGTCAAATGTTCATTTAAAATTATTCATAGATATTACCTAGTTATGGACAGTTATTTATAGTTATAGTTATTTGTTTTCTCCCAAATGTATGTCACAAATGTTCTCTTTGTCAGTGTAATAGAGAAAAAATCTAACATGTCTTTGTGGAGTGTCCTCTGGTCTTTAGATTTTTGTCTGATTTACAAGACGTTACAAGAATATTTTGCAAACATTTTGCAAACATTTTACATTTTCAAAGATTACTTTTTTTTCAGTAAATGTACATTTTCATCAAATGAGATTTAATCATAATTTTAGCTAAATATATTCATAAAAGGAAGTTGAGTGAAAAATTCCCCTTATGGTATAATTTTAAAATAACAGATGACACAGATTAAACGATAAAAATCTGAATCAGAAAAGGTTTATCACCATTGTCAATGAACAAAATTCACAAACATAGGAACTTGTTGCGACGTTAAGGTGCAACATAAAACACTGCAAGATAAAACACTGAGCAAAAAACAACATATATGAAACATATATGAAATCACAATGGCATGCATTAGGAAACAATTACCATTTACGATAGAATAAGATAAAAATAGACTTACTATGTACACAAGAATTTACTCTTGAATTTACAGATGTGAGTGAGAACAGTGACTGAGTGCAGTGAGTGATTGAATTGTAGTTAAAGTGACAGGTGGTTTAAGAAGTGTTCATGAGTCAGACAGCAGGGGGAAAGAAACTGTTCTTGTGGCGGGAGGTTCTGGTCCGGATAGACCGTAGCCTCCTGCCTGAGGGGAGTGGTTCAAATAGACCCATGTCCAGGGTGAGAAGGGTCAGCTGTGATCCGACCTGCTCGTCCCAGAGCCCTGGAGACATACAGGTCCTGCAGAGATGGAAGTCTGCAGCCGATCACCTTCTCAGCAAGAGCGCACAATGCGCTGTAGTCTCTTGTTTGTCCCTGGCTGTGGCTCCAGCGTACCACACGGTGATGGAGGAGGTGAGGATGGACTCAATGATGGCCGTGTAGAAACTGCACCATCGTCTGCACTGGCAGCTTGGCTTTCCTCAGCTGCCGCAGGAAGTTAATCCTCTGCTGGGCCTTCTTGATGAGGGAGCTTATGGTAGTCTCTAAATTGAGGTCCTGGGTGATGGTGGTGCCAAGGAAGCGGAAGGTGTCCACGGTGGTGGTGGGGGAGTCTGTCATGGTGAGGGGGGGCTGGGCGGCGAAATTGCAAAAAAAATTAACAAAAACCAATTACACTGCCTGAAAAATTTTATAATCCTGTTACTTACCAGACCTCTATTGTATGTTATTTTGTTGTTTAACATGGTGAAGAAATGTTATTGCTGTATTATGAAAAAATACAAATAAAACATTTTATTATCCATGTTTATTATAAACAATGTTATAATAAAACTTTAAATCCTGTATCTTACGTCATCACGCATGCACAAAACCATGCACAAACCTCCCGGAGTTTGTATCCTCGCTGCATCTGCTGCGCTTTTGTCTGGACTCAAACAGCAAGCACTAAAAGTTAAGCAGTGTGTTTCGTTTTCACAGAAAGGAAGAATGTCTGCAGTGGAAACAAACCAGGACCAGGACCAGAACCAGGACCAGGACCAGAACCAGAAGCAGAACCAGCACAACCCACAGACACGAGCCTTTGCCGTGGCGTTCAAGGCTTATCTCATGAAGTCCAGCACCAAAACAAACACCAACCTGTGAGTGACGGGAAAATTCAAATTAACTTATTACAGTGCTAACCGCGCGTTCTCCCATTGATTAGCACGGATATTAGCTAATTTATCTCATGCTAATTCAGTAAGGGTTTGTGGAACAGCTAACACATTTTACCAATAGAGCAGCAACTATTAATTGACTGCTAAACTGACTTGTCGACTAAAAAAACATAATTGTGGTCGTATTACGTGTGGGCGTATACAGACTCTAAAACACCATACGAAAAGACCTTTTTATGACAAATGACAAAGTATTATTAAATCAAAAAGTTTAAAATGTCAGCTTTTTCTTAGGAACACAATTTGTTTGTAAATTTTGTCTATCAAGAAGCCTTCAGTCACCTTACTTCTTAACTTAATTTAGCGATCAATTTAAAAAGGCTCAGTGTACAATAAAATAATAGTTTGAATAGATGACTGATCAAAAAATGAATCACTGACTAGTCGACTACTAATATAATTGTTAGTGACAGCTAACAAGTAGTTAGTTAGTTAGTAAGTAGTAGAGCTTAAGTAGAAGCTTTCTATTGACATTAAACAAAATGCTTTGTAAAAATACAGTTCTCTGAAATATTTTCCTCCTAATCGTCTCATGACCTGGTTTTATGTTGCAGATATGACCACTGGAGGCAGGTGCTGCTGAAGATCATGGGATGAGCGTCCTCCTGATGCCCGTGGACGTGTTTGAGGACATCAGTCGTGACGTGAAGCGTGCCCAGTTTGTGGACGAACAGAGCACGCTGAGAGACGTGAGAGAAGAGAAGAAGACCCTGCTGTGGCACTCGCCGAACAACAGAGATCACTGTTTATCTACCCTGAGGACCAGGACCAGGACGACAAGACGGTATATAAACATACACAGATACAGACAGCTTTAAAATTTAAGTTTAGTCACTATTTTTTAACTGCATAAAAAAAATTCTAAGCTTTGTTTGAAACAGTTTATTCTAGGTCAGGGGTCGGCAACCTTTAATGTCCAAAGAGCCATATCGGACCAAAAAGACAAAAAACAAATCTGTCTGAAGCCGCAAAAAATAAAAAGCCTTATATAAGCCTTATATGAAGGGAACATTGGCTGTAAGTGTATATTAGCTATATTAGCCTATTATCAAAATGACAAGGCTACAAATACATAATTAGCATTCCTGATTAAATGTGTATTTTCCCTGCAGCGTCCCCTGGAGAGATGATGCACCAAGTGACCACGAAAAAACAAAACAAAACGCAGTCCTCTTCAAACCTCAATAATCTTCAAACCTCAATAACAATACAATCCTCTTCTCTTTCCCCCCCATATTTGGGCAACAGTGGAATTGAACACAGCTTGCAATTATAAATCTGATTATTTCTTCAGAGTTGGCATACTTGCATAACAGCGTTCCTCTTCGATATCGATCACGTCACAGACTCTTCACAGGCACTATGCTGGAGCTGAATTAATGTCCTTGATTTGCCGATTATTGATGTTGCCTGCCATTTTAATGTCCCTTTCCTTCACTGTCCTTGCGGAGAATCCTTTATGTACTGACGATCGATGCAATCCACTTCTTGAAACTCTATCTTTGTACTCCCCTAATTTCTACAGAAGTGCTGATATCGCACAATCCTTTGTATTCTCTGTTCTCATCAGCTACTTTCATTCCGGTCTGTTTACAACAGCCACGTGCCCGGCCCATGACTGTATAATAGATCCATGCCATGACTGCGCCGCTCATGTGCGCCGCGCTGAAACACGTGTCGCAGGTCTATGACAAATCTTCGTTGACAGAAATGTTCAAATGCAATATTTATTAGAAACATTCAAAATGTTTACAGCATTGGAGAACGTTAAGAATGTTTGCGTCGTGTTTGTCCTCCAACAGAAACCATATTAAAGCAACAAATATATTTCCCCATTTATCTTAGCCACTAGGAGGGCGCTAAAGAGCCGCATGCGGCTCCGGAGCCGCGGATTGCCGACCCCTGTTCTAGGTAGTCCCTTCTATGAGTCCTGATTATGTTTTCCTCTGTTATAGCGATTATGGTTTTATAGTTTAGTCTTCTACTTTCCTAACAGGATGTTTTACATGTTGTATGTAGGATTTCACTGACATTTCTGTGCTCTTAGATATTGTGTAAACATATTACAGTCACCCAGAATCAGAAAATGTAGCCATTGACAGTGAGCGAAATTCACAAACTAGGATCTTTTTGGGTCGATTTGCTGCAACATAAAACAATAAAATAGAGATAATAATAGTAAAATATATCAGGTTTACAAGAGAAGATGCTAAGGAGATGAATCGCTTGGCCTTTCTTGATTGTTCCACTATCAGAGGAGAAGACGGGTAGCTCAGGATAGAAGTAATAAGAAACCTACACACACAGATCAGTACGCTGCCTCTGTGGCTGCTAACCACCCCACTACAGCACAAGCTTGGGAGTGATCAGAACACTAACAACACAGAGCACAAGAGGTGCCCACCAGCTCACGAGGCAAGAGGAAAGAGGAAAAAACCATGTCCGGAATGCTCTCTCAGCCTTGTGGATGCCCGACTTCGGCTCTGAACAAAGTGAATTGAGAACACAAAAAAGCAGGACAAAAGGACAAAAGGGAAAACAGCAACCAAGAAGAAAGGGATGCTTCTATCCCTTATGTCTCGGGATTGTTGGAAAAAACGAATTTTAAGACCAACACGACAGTCCTGTTTATTTCAAAACCAGAAAACACGTTAAGACACAAAACTGGTTCACCCTAAAGGACAAGATGCCGACGCAAAAACAGAGCAATGTAGTGTATTCTATCCAATGCAGTGAAGAAAGTTGTAAAAGAGCGGTTCATAGATGAGACTAAACAGCCACTTCACAAGAGGCTTTATCAGCACAGAAGACACGTGAGCTCAGGACCCCAGAGCGCGTGCATCTTCATCTCAAAGCCACAAACCACTCTATTGAAGACAGTGAGGTGGAGATTCTGAGCAGGAGAAAAAGATGGTTTGAAAGAGGAGTTAAGGAGGCCATCTTTGTTAAAAAAGAGAATCCTTCCTTAAATCGTAATGGAGGTTTAAGATTCAACCTTCCGTTTTTTATAATGGTGAAACCTGGAGACGCCCGAGGCATTCTGATGCTAAACAGGCACTCAATGTGAACGCCAGCCAACAATAGGCCCATCCCAGTTAAGTTTCAATGGGCCATTATCAGGAGGTCCCGCCCTGTGGGCAGGGCTTTCACAGAGTAGGATATAAACAGGAGTTCACAGACTTGTTTCACAGATTGAGAATGACTCTTGGATGAGAGTGGAAACGTATTGTTTTTTCTAAAACAGTCCAGATGACTACAACTGGATATTTTTCTACAACTAATAACAAAACATACTTTTAAAAAAGAAATATACATATATTTGAAAAATTTGGGTTCTCAAGTTGATCATCCAATCAGAAACCTCTAAATTCATCCCCGGCCTTACACCAATGCTTTTTAGTAAACCTAAAGGGCCTCAACATTATGCGTCTAAAGGTGGTCTGAGTAGTCAAAAGTTGTACTTTAACATTATATTACTCATGTATAAGTAAAAAGCAGTGGTCCAAAAATTAGATTATATAGATAATAAGAAAATCAATTTGGTGTAATCCCTCATTCGTCATGGAATGGTTCGTAGTAAAAAGTATTTTCTCCAGTAAGAGTAATGATCAGAGTAAGTGTAACATTTAATTAATACTTTGAACTCAATATAATTTCAAGGACAAAACATTCAATATTACACATCTTGTATTTTCAAAAGAAAGACATAAAATGAGAACTAAACTAAATCATATCTGAAGGAGAGGTGCAAGAAACACAAATGTTCAAATCATTTAAAATTGTCAACATGGCAATGCTTTTGTCACTCCAAATGTTTACGTTACTTCAAACAAAAAGGACTCAAGTAGGAATAAAAGTATGGTGTCTGAAAACTACTCCAAAAAGTAAAAAAAATAGAAATAAATGAAGTTACTCAAAATTAGGGGAACAGTGGTTATGTTCACCCACTTTATATCTAAATCTTTACCATGTACAAACGCTTTAGTTGATAGATCTGAGTAGATTCTGTTTCTCCTGCAGGTGGAGCCAGCACTGCCCAATTTGGCTGAGGTGGGCTTTTACCTGGGGGAGATCGGTGTGGGTCCGGGCCGCGGGGAGCTGCTGAAAGTGTATCTGGCTATGAGGCAGCTGGTGAAGGCAAACGCTCTGCCCCGCTGTCGATTCTGGGGCAAGATCCTGGGAACGGAGAGCAACTACATCATCGCAGAGGTGGAGTACAGAGAGGGAGAGGAGGAAGAGGAGCAAAGCGAGGAGGAGGAGAGTGAGGAGGAGAAGGAGGAGAGTGAGGAGGAGGAATTTGGAGAGAGAAACAACGAAGAGAAAGATGAGACTGAGGTGAGAGACAGAATCCTCTTCTTTATCCATGGGTTTCCGAATGTTGAGAATTAAGGAGCCTTGCTCTTGAGAGCCATTTTCACATTTTTAAAAACTGGTGATTTCAGCCTTTTTTCAGTTTCTGCTTCACTCTAATAGACCCAGTAATAATGACATTGAAATATGCACATTTCATTAGCACTCACTCAGTGGCAACACACTACTGTAGATTAGTTGCTTCTTTTTTGGGTTTGATGTAGAAATAGATTTATTTCAAATTTATTTCTATTAGGGCTGTGAAATATATCTGAAAAATATGACAATTACAGTGTTGTCTAATGCAATAATCAACTATCACAACAAATTAAATAGTCGTAATAATACCAAGGTTCTCCATCCAATTTGTTATATAACTATATATATATATATTATATATATTATATATATATATATATATATATATTATATATACTATATAATGTGGTGTGTATAATATTATATATTATATATTATATAATATATATATGTGTGTGATATAATATATAATAATATATATAGTTAATATATTTAAATGCTGATTGTGCTTGATTAGTCTTTGATGTAGTTTGATGTAATTTGACTAATACATTCTGCATATTTGAGCTTTATTTTAATATTTAATATTATTGTGTCAAAAATTATATAAACAATGCAATAATTATCCATATACTTACCAGCCATACTTCAGAATTATATTTTAATTACAAAAAATGTATTCACTTTTTTAGCTTCTTTCTGATTGTTGAATTCTCACTTGAGAAGATAACATAAGTAATTTGTGGTTTTAGATTGACCTTCCTCCTCAGTCGACCTACAACCTCCTCCGATCGTCCCTGTAGAGGCGCCTGGTACGGCACAAAACAAATGTGTGTACTTCGTCTGTAAAGAGCCAGGTTTCCCGTGGACCAAGCTTCCCGCGGTGACTCCGGTACAGATCACCAGTGCGCGGCAGATCAGGAAGTTCTTCACCGGGCGACTTGATGCTCCCATCATGAGCTACCGCGCTTTCCCCGGCAACGAGTCCAACTACCTCAGGCTCAGATCGCTCGTATCTCCGCGGGGACGCAGGTGAAAGGGATCAATTAAATTGTGATTTTTTTTTTTTCTTATCACAGATTGCACTTTTTTATGTGCCAGAAAGGTTTGACATTTGTGGAAAGACTGAGCAATTACTGATAAACTTTTACTAAATATTTGATTTCAGAACATGTAGAGAGAGATCCACACTATGAGCTAAAGCTATTTTAACAAGAAAAATCCAGAAAACAGTTAAAACATATTTGTATTTTCCATCAGAATTGGGCTTAAATGTATGTATAAACGTCTTTGTTATCTTCATGTGTAACTCAAAATGACAAGAAAAATCTAAAAATATACCCTCAAAGTGGAACAAATTCATACTAAATTTTGCATATTCTAAACAGCAATTTTGGCAGATATTTCCCACTTCTATTACGTTTAGCAGGTTTTAAAGTTGAATGAATTGCAGGCACCGCCAAATCCAATTTGTGACAATCAAACATTACATCATTGTCACTGCACACGGATATGGCCATGCATTACGCAGTCACCCGCAACGGATTCTTGACATTGCACAGTATCTAGTGTTGAGTTTGATTTCTTGTTCCTCTCTGCAGGTGAGTCCACAGGGGTTTTACCAGTTCAACGAAGAGGAGGGAAACGAGGACGACGAAATGCCCCAGGACAGCTACGAGGTCAACCCAGAGTTCGAGGGGTGTCCCTGCAGTTGAAACTGTCCAAGTCTCTGTCCCTTTGGGTTCATCACACGCAGCACATTCTGGAACAGGTCAGGCAACAACTGAAAGGTTAAGCTTAAAGTACTTTATTGTCCCATGTTACCCATTCTTCAATGCTGCTGGGAAAACTGTCAGGAGGAGCAGAACCAGAACCAGATCTTGGTGCTAGGTTTGGTCTGGACTGCTGTATCTGGAGCAAGTGCATGTTTTAGGTTGTTGGGGGAAACCAGAGCCTTGAGTCATCCCACCCAGACACAGGAAGAAACATGCAAACTCCACACAGAAAGGCCCGATCTTTCACTGTGGCAACATTTTATTTTTTTCACCAATTTTTAATAAGATCTAGCTTACTCAAATACTAAATCAGACCCCAAAAACTTCTATACATTGTTGTGTGTTTTAATATGGCATGGCAACAAAAAAACTGACTATCAATTTTTTCAATTTATAAGTCTCAAACATGTGGAATTTTTGTTATTTTGTTTTGTTATTATTATATTTAATATAACTTGTTATATGAATTTTTTCGGACAGCTTTGACCATAAACAGAGAGATTTTTCAAATCTCAAATCTGCAGTCGTTATTGATGTATTGTTTGTGTGCTGATGCTGCAGGGTCGCTGTACGTGGGTGAACCTCACAATGAATACTGAGGAGTTGAACGATGAGGAAGAGGAGGAGAAAGAGGAGCCGGAGGAAGTAGAGCCGGAGCAGGGGCCTTCGCTGCTCACACCACTGTCCCAAGACGCAGGTACACGGGCATTTTGCTTTTAGATGATTATTTTGTCTCAATATTCCACTAACTGCATGCTTGTGGGTTCCCCTTATTCCATAAATAACTATGAAGTACTTGACCAATATGTATAAACATTGATGCTGTCTTAATTACATTTGCAAAGCATTTTTTGTCATCAGATGTCATCAAATATTATTTAAAGGAAATGTTTCATAGATCTATAAGATTCTGTGGATGATGAATGTGTGTTGTAGAGCTGTTCAACACACCTCCTTGGACTGTGAGGTTATCGTCCTACCTGACTCCAGAACACGCTGTGGCTTTTGTCCGCTCCAATCTGTGGCCCGGGGCTTACGCTTACGCCTCCGGAAAGTAAGGCAGTCCACCACTACAATCAATTATACTGTACAATATCAAATTTATTTGTTATTGTTGGATAAAATTAACGATTAAATTCAGTTTAGCAACTCTCCGCTCAAACAGCAAATTTGTTTTCCTTTGTTTCCAAATGTTAGCTTAAGAGCAGAGAGTTTAAACACAATTGAAATCAGAATCATCAGGCACATGGTCTCAATTATTATGGTTGCAATCACATGTTCTAATGTCCTCTGGAGACAGTTTTGGGAAGAACCTAAAAGCAAAATACACCAAAAAATATGTATTCAGAGTATTGATTTAGTATTACTTTCATTACAGTTTAACACTTTAATTTGGAGGCATTCAGAATGCAGTTACGTCACTAAAATCAAAGGAATACATCACAAAACTTCATTGTGCAATTCAGTCTTTGATCTGCACGGTGTATAGCAACAATTCTTGCAGTGTGTATTTGTGTCATATCATTCTCGAACTAGTGAGAACTCAAATGGGTGCAACAAGCGTAACTCTGTATTTATCCTATGTTGTTTTTTTACACTATAAAATACACCAGTAAAAGTATTATCAGTATTCTGTACCAGGTTACAAAACGATTAGCTTCACGTAACTAAATACATCACTGTCGGCAAGAGAACAAACTCTAAGGGGGTCTTAAAATGTATTAAATATCCTGTTATATTGGCAGTCTAATGCAACAATGTAAAAATTGCAGTTTTTAGTTCATCGGACCATTTAGATGATAATTCATGGTTTAATACATTGATAATTCAGTTCACTTATTTCCAATAGTTCCTGGACGACATCGATGTAGGCCAAGAGCGATTAAAAACTTAATAATGAACTGTTAAACTGGCGTTCAACTTCAGATTTCAAAATGCGAATGATGTTAGTCTTATTTGCTTGACTCTTGTGCTGCTAAACCATTTGCAGAAAGTTTGAAAACATCTACATCGGCTGGGGTCTGAAGTACGCGGGCGGAGGTTACAGCCCGCCTGTGCCACCCCCGCCTCAGAATGAGTACCCGAGTGGCCCCTGAGATTACAGAAGCCCTGGACCCCAGTGTGGACAGAGGAGCAGGCCCTCAAGGATGCGCTGGAAGAGCAGGAGGCAGCCAAAGATGAGATGGAGGAGACCGACGAAGAGGACGACGATGACGACTGAGAGGAACTCGATAAAGACTGGGTTATTGACTGGTTACTATTTGACCCAGTCAAATGCATAATACGTGGTCACTATTTGTTCTCTTAGTTTTTTATTTTTCTTTTTTCCGGTTTTCATTTGTCATGTTTCACAAGTTACATTTTTTTTAATTTATTTTTTTGTCATTCAAAGTTCTTTTAGTAGATATTTTTTGTCTGATTTTTGCGATTACATTTGGTAAACCTCAGTTTTAAAAAAAATTTTCAGGATTCGTTGTCAATTTGCAATTTTGCAATTTTTCCTATATGGCGGCATGTTGAGTGCTTTTGTGGCACCATCGTCATGGCAACTGTACTTCTTACACAGATGTAGTACTCTTACACAGATGTTGTACTCTTACAGATGTGAACTTACACAGATGTTGTACTCTTACACAGATTTAGCTCTTTCTCTCTTTTTCTCTCTCTCTCTTTCTCTCTTTTTCTTTCTCTCCTTTTTATTAGGGTAAAGTGTGTAAAACACATACTTTGAAGACGTACAACTACAGTAGGTGGCGGTAAATGCACCTTTCAGTAAAAGTAACACAACAACACCTTGCACAAAATTGTCTTCAACAATTCAAAAATGCACTTTATTAAAGTATTTTTTATGTAAACCAAAGCACATTTGATCTACATTAAGTGCATACATTTATATTTAAAACTAGATGCTGTACAATGGCAACAAGCCATTGCGAGTGACTGCGTAATTTGTGAAGAATATTTTATGGAAGTGTGTAAGAGTAAGTGTACTACATCTGCTCAAGAGTACTACATCTGTGTAAGAGAACAGTTGCCATGAAGATGTCACAAAGCACCAACATTCCTAAACGTTCCTAAAATATAGGAAAAATTGCTAATTTGATGAAAAAGACGAAAAGACTGAGGAATACCAAAAGTAATAGCAACAATCAAACCAAAAATATCTACAAAAAGAATTGAATGACAAAACTAGGACAACAATTGCGACCTGTGAAACGTGCCGAAAAGAAAATGATAAAGAACTTCAGGAACAAACGTAGATGTCGCCGGTTATATGTGACTTCCCTGTGCCACCAGAACGTCCCCGCCCCCTTTTGAGTGACAACAAACGCCGCGTTCATAGAAATGAACGGGATGTGACCGGTGATGAAGTTCAAATAAAGGTCCAAAAACTATATTTAGTGATTTCTATTGAACAACCAAAGACAAGAGGAACGCAAAGGAACACAAAAGACTAGTGTTTTGGCTTCAGACAATTCACTGAGACGATGGTACATGTTTTTACACTGACTGACTGGATCTAAAGCTTTTTATATGTGTGTATCAGATGCATGTGTTTTCATATCAAACACCTGTTAATGTTCACATTTTATGATGAATGAATGTGAATCTACAGTATAATTCTTGTTTTCTTACCTGACATTACTTTATGTCATTTTAATTTTTGGGGGTGATTTAAGTCCAGTATTTATTGTATTGGATTTCATATTGTTAAATTAATTGTTTGCTGTCTGCTTTTTACAGTACTGGTTCAGGAACAGAGTATAAAACTATAACTGCATGTCTGTGTGTTCATTTATCACAAGATACATTTACCAGGCTAACTGCTGCTTATTGCGAACATATGTGAATAACAATACATTTTCGATCCCCTAATCAAAGACGTGCCAGATGGAATATTTACATAATTTATTGTCATGAAGCAACTTAATGGATGAATGAGTTTGGATTTCTAAATTACGGCCACTGTGTGGAGCCGTTCATTCACCCGAAGCAGAGGAAAGCTAGTGCTAATCGGCTGCTTATGCTATGTCATATCATCCGTTGGTGGTGATTTCATACATCCGTGAGAATGAGCGACTGTTTTCCCGTGGTTCTGATGGCTAGTTCTCAATAGTTTAAGACTAAAAGAAGAGAAGATCTGTCACTTTGTATCTGCCACCATTCTTCTGTTACTTTAAATTCCAGTTTGCAACCAACTGAAAAGGTGCATTAACCGCCACCGACTGTATCCAATATTAAATTATGCGTTCATCTGTCAGTGTTTAACGGCACATTATGGCCAGTGGCCACCCACCAGATGTAAATGATCGCTTAATGGCTTACAAACAGCTATTACTAAATGTAGCATACAAGCTACAGGAAAGGAAAGAAAGAGGGAAAAGACATGGGCAGGGGTGAAACTCTCTATGGGGGTCCAAAAATGTATTAAAATGAGAACGCCTTTAACACGTGAAAATACAACATTGTTAATATGATTAATATTAGAATATTAATGTAAGTCTTTGCCATTTAAATACACTTTTATTTTTTAAAGGTCCTATATCATGCAAAACAACTTTTCAGAGCATTTAACCTTCTTACAGTGCTATTGGTACCTCGTATATGTGCCAAAAGTGTTTTTTTGATTGATTCCTGCAGTCTTTAGCAAGGGAATAGTCTCTATCCTTTCCCTCAGGGCCTACAGGCTGACTCATCCTGGTGAGTGCCGCAGCACGCTTCCTTGTTTCAGCCCATCCTCCAGGAAGCCCTCTGTACCTGTAACACGGTATACAGGTGACTGTATAGTCATTGACTGTATATTCATTATAAACAGTCCGAGTGTCTGAGACATTCTTCCCCTCGTATGCACTGCCTCCGATCCATCAGGAAGTCAGTGAGCCACCTACAGGTGGAGTTAGGCACTTTGAGCTGGGAGAGCTTGTCCTGGAGCAGAGCAGGGAGGATGGTGTTGAATGCAGAGCTGAAGTCCACAAACAGGATCCTGGCGTAGGTTCCCGGGGAGTCCAGATGCTGGAAGATGAAGTGGAGTGCCAGGTTGATGGCGCCGTCTACAGACCTGTTGGCTCTGTAGGCGAACTGCAGGGGGTCCAGCAGGGAGGAGGTGAAGGACTTGAGGTGTGGAAAGACCAGGCGTTCAAATGACTTTCATGACTACAGACGTCAGCAGGCCAACAGGCCTGTAGTCATTAAGTCCAGTGATCCGGGGCTTCTTGGGGACAGGGACAATGATGGACGACTTGAAGCAGGCTGGGACATGGCATGACTCCAGGGAGGTGTTAAAAATGTCTGAAGACGGGGGACAGCTCTCCTGCGCAGTGTCTTAGGGAACCGTCTGGTTCAGCAGCTTTTCGGGGGTTGGATTTCCGAAATAGTCTGTTTACATCCTGTTCCTGAACTGATAACTATTATAACTATTATGTTATGGGTGTTGCACAACACTTATGAGACGTTTGTAACAGACTTTAATTACTGAAATATTAGAACATCAACTTCCGTGTTCAGTTATTGTACCCAGCGGGCGCAATTTCATCATTTTCCTATGGCAGGACGGCCAAATCACTAAACCAAAGGATATGATATGACCTGATATGTAGGGTTTAGGATTTCGGCTTGTGGCTCCCGTCTCCTCCTCCCTTTTAAAGATCCCGTGCCTACGACATTAAGCTATAATTACTCTTCAAGGTTTATGGCAATACACGCAACAGACTAAACCAATGTGTCACAACTGAAGGGGTAGATTGGTTCTCTTTAGACTTTCGGACTTATTTATTAAGAGTGAGTGGTGTGTGAATAGTAAACATATACAGCCTGATAGATAGTACTTCACAATATATAACACTTCTATTTAAGGTTATGCGAGGGGAGGGGGGGACACTGAGGGGAGAGGGGGACACCAGTCCCCCTCTCCCCTCCCCTCCCCGACCCCCCCGTGATCTCCCCCTATGGACATGGGGTTATAGTTTCCATTCCAAAACCTAACAAAGATAAATTGAATTGATTGAAAATAAATGATAAAAAGACCGTAACAAAACTGAAAAAAAATGGAAAACCCTTTTGCAACTTAGAAAACATGAAGGGGTCAGAATCCAAAAACAAAATCCGGACATTGTATCATTTTTAAATAATTTATTTGTATGTTATTGCTGCAAATAATGATTTGAACACCTGAGAAAATCAATGTTAATATTTGGAACAAAAGGCTTTTTTCCCAATTACAGAAGTCAAACATTTCATGTAGTTCTTGACCAGGTTTGTACACACTGCGGCCCACTCCTCCACACAGATCTTCTCTAGATCTGTCAGATTTTCTGTTGGATTTAGGTCTGGAGACTGGCTAGGCCACTTCAGAACCTCGATATGCTTCTTACGGAGCCACTCCTTGGTTATCCTGGCTGTGTGCTTTGGGTCATTGTCATGTTGAACGACCCAGTCACGACCCATCTTCAATGCTCTGACTGAGGGAAGGAGGATGTTGCCCAAGATCTCACAAAACATGGCCCCATTCATTATTATCTTGATACAGTGCAGTTGTCCTGTCCCCTGACCCCACCCCCAAAGCATGATGTTTCCACCCCATGCTTCACAGTAGGGGATGGTGTTCTTGGGATTGTACTCATCCTTCTTCCTCCAAATATGGCGAGTGGCGTTTACTCCAAAAAGTTCTATTTTGTTCTCATCTGACCACATGACTTTCTCCCATGACTCCTCTGGATCATCAATGGCAAACTTCAGACGGGGCTGGACATGTGCTGACTTAAGCAGGGGAACCTTCAATGCGATTCATGATTAAAACATTAAGGAACACTATCTACCCATCCAAAGAAATACTTCAGTTACAATTCAAAATTCAAGAAAACACTTTCTGTGAAAAGGATATTGAAAGCACTGATCATCTTTTTTTCTATTGTGCTGCAGTCCATTAATTCTGGTTGGAAATACAAAATGTGATCAATTGTTGTGTTATTATCCAAATTGTATTATTGTCAACATGCAGCCATGTTTGTTTATATTGCATTTACACACTTGTGTATGATTAAAAAAAAAAAAAAAAAAAAGAAGCTATCTAGTAACCAAAAGGCATTTCCTGTAACCATGGCAACGCTCGGAGGTCATCTGCAGGTCGCTGCACGTCAGAGGATGTAGCGTTAAAGTGTAGTTACGTTTTTAACCAGCAGGTGTCAGTAAACAATCCACTAACCTTTAGTTTCTCAAAACAAAAACTTCCGGATAGTTAGGCTTGTACTTCCGGGTTCAGCGTGCACATGGTAAACAAGCCTGCTGCCACTGTAGTCCGTGATTCCGTCCCTTCACTGCGCAGAAATGGATTTCTCTTCACAGTGGACGGATTTACCCACAGCCCCGAGCCTCAAGAACCTGACGGATGGAGGCTTCGGGGCCCTGAAAGAGACTCAGGAGCCTGCGATCCAGGACCTGACCCGAGCCCACATCGAGTCATTTAACCAGTCGGTGACGGACGGACTCAGCCGTGTAGTGCAGGTGTGGACCATGCTCTGCTCAGGGATGTTTTTTATACTGCGGTGGTTTCAAGCGTGTGTTATTTTACCGCTGTTTGCCTGAAAAGCAGTGCATAATACTGACTTAACGTGTGGGAAGTTGCATTCAGTTTGAGTTGGACAAGGAATTATGAAAAACAAAGGGAGAAAATAAATGACCAATAACATGTGCAAAGAACATATGTCTTAATAGCGAATGTATGTTGTTGTACACCTGTCGCATCTTCCACTTCAGAGCCTAGTTCTGTCTATGTTGGTATTCCTTTGGGTGGAGGATCTTCGTTCCTCCCCATTATTATATAAACTTGGACAAATTAACACATTTTATACTGGGGAAAATTAAAGCAGGTGATAGGCACACAACCTTTTATGACTCCATGGAAATAGAAGCCTAAAATCCTACTTTGGAAGCATTCCTTCATAGAGATAGGTCAGATTTGTGCCATTCTGTGGAATGTTCAAAATAAGATAATCTCCATGGAGAAAGCAGGTGGTGTGTGCTTCACCAGAATAGTTATAGATCAGGTCTATGGAGACACAAGCCCCAAAGCAAGGGTGCATTGTCTATAAAGGTTTTTTGTGATTTAAAAACACACACACATGCAAACATACTTTATTACATTATATATTTTGGCTGAATTCTTATGGGTGGTTTTTAAATATGCTTTTCTTCCAAATAATTCAGTAATTGTTTTCCTCAACATTGTTTTAGTCCCATAGTTTGTACTGTACTTTTCTTTGTCTGATCTTATTACATTTTGCTGTTTGAATTATTTTTGTGTCTGACTGGGGTAGGCTTTCTTCAGTCTTGTTCCTTCATCCTTGGTATCCTCCTTGGGCCTTGTCTTTTTCAGTCCATTCCTCCTCTGGAGTTCACCTTCAGAAATGACCGGGTCAGTTTGGCGTTTGCAGAAGCGGTCATCTTTCCTCCTTCAGTGGCCAAAGGGAGCGTGTGCAAAGAGATGAGAGTGTTTCCAGCTGAATGCAGAGGCCGCAGATGCTCCTACAGAGGAAAACTGGTGGTAAGAACAGAAATGAATATCACGGTTTAATAGAGATGTTTATGGTGGAGCTGCAAGACTGATTCGTTTTATCATATTATAAAATGTATGTTTTAAATATTCTTCATTATTTGTGTCTCTGATTGATTACCTGAGATGTTTTATTCCAGGCGGACGTGTCGTGGTCCATCAATGGTGTCCCCAAAGGGATCATCAAACAGTCCCTGGGTCTGGTTCCTATCATGGTCAAGTCTAAAATGTGTAACCTCCATGGCATGACGCCCAAAGAACTGGTTGAGCACCACGAAGAAGCAGAGGTGAGGTTAAGATATTGGCCTAATGTTTGTACTATAGGTTTTTGTAGATTGATTGGTTGACTAAAAGGGGGAAAGGCACTGACAAAAAATTATCGGATTCTGTGTAAAAACTGTTAAAGGGTAAAACTTGTATACATCATCTTCATAAGTTAAAAGGTTAAACTGATTAAACTGTGCTGTACAGTAACTTCCAAAACTCCAGCTTCTCACTCCAGGCTTTCTTTGCTCTGCTCTTGTCCACATTAATTCATATAATCCTAATATAGATATATAAGAAGGCTTTTATCGAGCTGAAATAAACTAGAATTAGGTTCTCACTCTTTTTCGCTCTTCATCTTTCTCTCTCTTTCTCTCCTTTTTTTTCTTATTTTCTCCTTCTCTCTCTTTCTCTCTCTCTCTTTCTCTCTCTCTCTCTCTCTCTCTTTTTATAGTGTAAAACACATACTTTGAAGACGTACACCTACAGTAGGCTGCTAACCGCCATTTAATAAAAAGAAAAAATGCCGGATAGCTCTAAAATTAATTTACATTTAGCTTCAATGTATTAAAAATGGTTGCTCAATAACTTGCTGCACATTTTAATAATATACGTATATGTCATGTTGAGCCTAGTTTTTGTTACTGTGCCTCAGTAACAGGCCTGCGGCTATCTATTATTTTAGCAATTGAGTGATCCATTGATTATTTTCTTGAGTAATCGATAAAAAGCTCCAAAAAGCATATTCAATATTTTTAAATAACAATTATTGTTCATAGTTATAAACAAATAACAAATAAGGAGTTTCTGCTTGAAATAACACATTTTTCCCCTCACGTTTGTCCCCAAAAGAAAGAAAAAACCCCATTGCATTAATTTTTTTAGAATCTTTATAAATGTTGGATTAATTTGTACCCAGACTGTGTTTGTGAACAGGCCAGATTAAATTAGCAAACTATGAATTAGTTTGCGTTTTATGTCACATCACTTAAAATAAGAAACATCTACACGTTTGTAAAACTTTGTTACGTGTGGCCAGTGTTGGTTTACCTTGTGTTGTGAGCTGTTCTGCAGATGGTTCTTCACTGAGGTCGAGTCATTTTGCAGCATTCGCTCCGTGAGCCGTTCACTTTAGCCTCCGTGACTTTGCCCCTCGGCGTGGACTCTCTGTTTCATGATCGGGGTCCTCTGTGCTTTTTCACACAACAAAACTCCGCTCCATAGACACACGTGTGAGTTTAAAACGGACCGCTTTCTGCTCTGTTGTGCTATAGTTGCAGCAGGCGCATGCAGAAACAAGCTCCATGTGAAACAAGGGCCACAAGTAGTTCTAGAACATTTTTGATGAGCGTTTTGATGCTGTTCCTGAATGACTTCTGCTGCCAAAGTCCAGTTCTTCCACAAGTAGTTCTATGCGCTGCGTACCATAAATTAACACATTGAAGCAATAAAATGATAATCAAAGCTTTTTGTAATCAAATTACTCAATTTACCGGATTAATCGTTTCAGCCCTACTTGGTAATTCTACTCCTAATAAATTAAAATGCTCTGTTTTCTCTGTGTCAGGAAATGGGAGGTTATTTTGTGGTGAATGGCATAGAGAAGGTGATTCGGATGCTGATCATGCCGAGGAGGAACTACCCCATTGCCCTGTGCAGACCCAAGTGGAAGGGTAGAGGACAGGGCTACACTCAGTACGGTGAGTCCATGACAGTAAAAGTCTATACTTCTGTATTTGTCTTGTCTAGCACCTTTTTGGACACTCAGTCATTTTACATCGCTGTATTAATTCTCTTCCCACATTTTATGGCTGTAAGCAATCTGCACTAAATCTGCCTTAGTGCTTTACACAAGAGCTGCAACTATTGTTTTAGTAGCTGACTAGTTTGCGATTATTTTTCGACAAGTAAATTATTTCTATTGTACATTGAGACTTTTTGAATACATTATCAACTAAATGCTTCTAGATTATTTTTTATTTTTTTTCACAAATAAAATGTATTATTGATTGAAATCAGAAGTAGGTTATTCTTCTTTGACAATGCCACTGTCTTTGTTATGAAAGGTTTTTTGAATATGTTTTAGTCCAGATTACGATTATCAAAAATATGGCTATAATTATCTTTTCTATAGTCAACTAGTCACAATTAGTCGATTAATAGTTTCAGCCATACTTTATAGAACAAGAAAAAATGCATTAAAATCCCAATCCCAATACAAATAAATAAAAAAATCATTAGAAAATTGACTTTACAAGAGAAAAATACAGATTCAGTCCACGTTGCAGGTTAAATTGCTCACGGTAATCAGATCAGTAGTTGGACACATTACTTCAAATTGGGTCACAGCAACACTAAGTAAATTGTACTAATGACTGAATGATATTGGATTGTTCTTCTTCAGGTATTTCAATCCGCTGTGTGAGAGAAGAGCACACGGCCATCAACATGAACCTACATTATATGGAGAACGGGACTGTCATGTTGAACTTCATCTACCAGAAAGAGCTCTTCTTCCTCCCCATTGGCTTTGCACTAAAGGTACAGACACTTTTGCACCCTGAAATGAGGCTCAGAAAAGCTTACAGTAAATCTGCAAACTCAGAATGTCAGTCAAAACAGTGCAAATATTTTTTTAGGGCTTTTTTCTTTTTATTACTGATCACTTTTTCAATCACATTAAAAAAAATATTTTTTTTTATTAAAATGTTGTTAAATATTTATTTACTGTATACATTTATATGCCTTATACAAGTGTATATTAAAAAAAAAGAGAAAAAAGTCTAGTTTGATATGTTTTTAATAAACGTTAAGTCTAGTTTTGCATGACAGTGAAAAAAAAACCCTTTTTGAATCATAGTGTGGAGAATAATATGATCTACAATAATAAAATGGCTTAATGCAATACACGTCGGTAAATAGTATCAATAAAAAGTCATGGCTATGTCATTATTGTACCCTTTGTAAGGCAAATAAAATGTACAGACTATAATTATTGAGCCCAAAAAATATTGTAAAATTTTGTGTATCTATTATATATTGAAGCATAAGTTCGATGTAGTATTAATAAAAAAAAATAATAATAAAAAAAAATATATATATATATATATAATATATACACACATATATATATTACACATATATATAATGTATATATATTATATATATTATATATATTAAAATATAATATATATATTGTATAATATATGTACGTGTGTATATATATATATATATATAATATGCGTGTGTATATATACACGCATCAAGTATATGCTCAAGTGTGTGTGTGTATATATATATATATATATATATATATATATATATATATATATATATATATATATATATATATATATATATATATATATATATTTATTTTTCTCCATATATTCAATATTCCATATTCCTCACTCTCTGACTCTATAGCCAAGTAGTGCCTGATCAAAAATCGGCCTTGATGACAAAATTACAGCCGATGGCCGATATTAAAACATTTTCATATAGTAACGAGGTAACTTAACAAGTTACTTTAAAAAGTAATGCTACCCAAAACTGTTCACTAACCATGCGTTTTCCTCCATCAGGCCTTGGTGAATTTCTCCGATTACCAGATTTTCCAGGAGCTGATGAAGGGCCATGAGGACAACTCATTTTATAAAAGCTGTGTGAGCGAGATGCTGAGGATTGTGACGGAGGAAGGCTGCACCACTCAGAGCAAAGTGTTGAACTATCTGGGCGAGAGATTCAGGGTGAAGATGATGCTGCCGGAGTGGTACACCAACCAGCAGTGTGCAGCGTACCTGCTCAAGTAAGGAGTTTTATTATTCATGCAGTTGGCATTAGATTCTGTCTCTCACTGTGGAAATACACCTAGGATGAAAATTTCAGACCTCTCCATAATTTCTTAGTCGGAGAACTTGCAAAATTGCAGTGTGTTATAATACTTACTTTCGTCACTGTAATTGCAATTTTTCTGTCAAGAATTGCGATTAGATTTATGTATTAATAACAGGATTCTGTTTAAATTTCACATTAAATGCATATGTACAAAAAAACCCTGAACACTGACTTTAAACGGGCAAACTAATAAAAGAATCACATGGATTTCAGAACATGATTTTACAGATCAAACAAAGGGGTAGCAGTTTTTATTGAGAATGAGACATATTTTGTAGCAGACTTTGCGATTTGCCGGTTGCGTCCATTCATTTGATTTGATTGCAATGTATCCCTAATTTCCATTGTAAACCATAAACTCTTTTGATCAAGGGTGTCGAGCTCATTTTGGGCCACGGGCCAAACATAATGTGAAAGTTACATAACAATTAAATGGCTTTACAGAGCCTAATAATAGGTATTTGTGGACACTGTTGCGCAAATCTGCAGCATGTGAAAGACTGACACTCTCCTTCAGATTCTTACGACGTCACATGAACGCTCTTTTTACTGAAACCATGTCGTCCTCAGTGAGTGCGTGTGCATCCACCTGAAGTCTGACGTGGAGAAGTTCTACCTGCTGTGCCTCATGACCCGGAAACTGTTCAGGTTTGCTAAACAAGAGTGCATGGAGGAGAACCCCGACAGTCTGATGTGTCAGGAGGTGATGACGCCGGGGCAGCTCTTCCTCATGTTCATGAAGGTGAGGCAAGGCGAACTATGGATAATCTGTTTGTGTAGGGATGTCACAATAACACTTTTTGAAGCACAATACATCGTGATATTCTGTAGCAATAAACAGATCTAATAATTTCTAAGATCGTTTGTTTTTTTAAATACAATACAGTACCGTACTTGTATTGTTGTTGCAAAGCATAAATAGCTGAATTAAACTTTAATAAGCCATAGAAGCAACTTATTAAACCCTCTACAGATCAAATATTATGAAATCACGAAAAAATATATAACAAAAATCTATTTAAAGAAAATGTACACATGATAAATATTATGAACCAAAATATTTTGTTCCATCTATTATTTATGGAACGATGACTCGATACAGTGATTATCGTGGCCCATTTTACATGTTATCTAATGTCTGCTGTTATTATTGAAATGTCATGTAAACTATTACGTCTGATGTGAGTAATATGATTTCTTTCTGATCTTTCAAATGTTTTGACAAAGAAAGTTATTCAAAAAAATTTGAAACTAATATGGCAAAGACACAAATGAAAGACAAACATTGAAGACTGATTGTTATTTAAAATTGTATTGCTCTTGTCTGCAAAATACAACTTTTACTCAACAAAAAAATGCACTAACTGACACATATCACTAGATTTTGTGATTATCGGTTTCGATACTGTGGTGTAAATTCTGTTAAGCTTTTTAATTTTTTTTATTTTAGTTGTCTTCTCTGCTCCTTCTCTAAGCCTCACAAAAACACTGTTTTTATGTCCTTAAATAATTGCTTGGTTCAGATCATTTCTGCCTTAAATCACATTAATTACAACTGCATGCTTACGTTAGCATGTCGGAGCAAGCTAGCGGTTGTTTTATTTCTGGTGGCAATTTCCTCTGCTGCCAGTAGATGGAGTGCTTACACCATATCCAGCTGGTTTTGCCTAGTACCTCAGGATACAAAACGCACCCCGATACAGGGGCCACGATGCGAAACAAATCCCAATACTTGAAACTTGATATGATATGTGTCCTAATACATGGATATCCCTTAAAACGGCTGTTTAAAGTTGACTAAAAGTCCCCTCGAAATACAACTGTCCTATGATTAAGTCACATTTTCAGCTCGTCAGATTCAGCCTCGATGCAGCAGTCAACAGGTTAAGAAGTGTAGAACTCTTGCGATTTATAATTTAAAAGCATTACGATACCCATCTCTGTATCGATACATGTATTGCCAAAAAGTCTGTCACGTTATGTCACGATATCGATATATTGAGTACAGCCCAAGTTTCCATGGTGTGTCACTATATTAGACTTGTTCTTTATTATCTGGTTTTGACCGTCAGGAGCGTCTGAGTGCGTGGCTGGTGACAGTGAAGATGTCCATGGAAAAAAGAGGCCACAAACTGAACGCGGCCTGGACCAATGAAAACATGATGAGGATCCTCAGCATGGGAACCGACGTCACCAAGGCCTTTGAGTATCTGCTCGCTACGGGAAACCTGGTCTCCAAGACGGGTAAGCGCTGAACCCAAGTCAACCAGTAATATAAACCTTTTTGTTTGCAAAGTCAGCACATTTTTAATGAAATAATGCAGTGCATTTGATGTTGTAAGGCCTACATTTATGGAGATTAGGCTTATTAATTCCCTAGAAATGATCAAAAAGATTTATAATATACAAGTAGGGACAAGAAAATCTATTTCAAACTTTAAATCCTGTTCCAATTTATGGCATTGATCAGATTTGACTTATTTACGTTCAACCAGTTCGGTTTTTCACGTTTCACTGAAAATCTATAACATTTATTCAAGAGCAAAGCACTTTCAGTGTATCATCAAGAATATAATTAAGTAATAATAATAAAAAAAAAAGGGTAAAACACAAAATATTTATGAATCAATAATGGCAAAACTTTAAAAACGAATACAATTTTGGGAGATTTTATAATGTCATTTTTTTTACTCTAAAATAATGGTCTATTACACACACAGAAAGAAAATGTAATAGTCAGTGCCACACAAAAACCTGCACAATAACAACTGACTATATGAATCTATTCCTAAAGGTCTTGGGATACTTCAGAACACCGGCCTCTGTGTTGTGGCTGACAAACTGAACTTTATCCGTTACCTGTCTCACTTCCGCTGCGTGCACAGAGGAGCGGCCTTTGCCAAAATGAGGACCACCACGGTCCGAAAGCTGCTGCCCGAGTCGTGGGGCTTCCTCTGCCCCGTGCACACTCCTGATGGAGAACCGTGTGGACTCATGAACCATATGACGGCCAGCTGCGCCATCGTGTCCCAGAGTCAGTCAACCACAGGCCTGCAAGCGCTGCTCTGCTCTCTCGGTATGAGGCTGTTTTTATCAGGTTCACTTCTAATGCTGCAACTATTCAACTAATCATGACGAGTTGACTATAAAAAAGTAATTGATAATCATTATCTGAACTATACAGACTCTAAAACACATACAAAAAAAGTCCCTTTTTATAAAGAAGATGGTTCCATTATGAAAACAAAATGTCAAATAAGAATAAGCAATTTCTGAGTTTCATCAATATTTAATACATTATTTGTAAATATTATTCATCCAGAAGCCTTCAGTCACCATAATTCAACCATTATATGTTTGATAATGTATTTAAATATCCAATTATTGTCCATAGAAATAATCATTTGACTAATAAAAAAAGAATAATCGCTGACTAGTCGACTGCTAAAATAGCAGTTCGATGAAGCTCAGTTCAATTCCAATGTTTCTGCCAAAATACTATCAAGACTGTCTTTTTAGATTTAACAATAAAGCGGCAGAGACATTTCGAGAGGTTCACCATCTGTCCTCTGTCAGGAAAAGCATGTTGTTTGTTCAAAGTTTGGTGTTTGATATTTTCATGCCTGTCTGAGTAATCCTGTTCAAACCAAATCTACATCAGGACAAGACACCTTTTAGTCTTCGGCACTCAGTTTTTTTTGCCTGACTTCAAAAAATGGCACCCAATTATGTCAGAAGAATCAGAAAGAGTTTATTGCCATTGTCAATGAACAAAATTCAAAGACGTAGGAACTTGTCTCGGCCTTAAGGTGCAACATAAAACACTGAGCAATAATAAAACAACATATATTCAATTCAATCAAAAAAGGCATGCATTAGGAAACAATTTAAAATTACTATACAATAAAAATAAAAATAGGCATTTCTATGTACACAAGAGTTACAATTATGTTTAAAGTTGTAGTGCAGAAAGTGACAGTGCAGTGAGTGGTTGAATATTGCAGTTAAAGTGACAGGTGTTTTGAAGTGTTCATGAGTCCAACGGCAGAGGGAAAGAAGTAAGTAAGTAATTAATTGAAATTTGTAGCTAAATAAATTGTTGTCAGTTCAATCCCAGCTACCGGCTTCGTAAACCGACCGTGCCGCTAATGGAATGAGTGTGACTGAATCCATTTTTGTTTTCTCTTCTTCTTCTTCAGGTATGACTCCGGTGGATGGCTGCCCGTGTCAGCCGTACTCGGACTGTTTCCCTGTGCTTCTGGACGGGGCCATGGTCGGTTGGGTCGAGGCCGAACTCGCTCCTGTCCTGGTTGAATCCCTGAGACGGTTCAAGGTAATGGCGTTGCAATAGTTTTATTAGACATTAGGGATTGGCAAAAGGAATATCTAGTTATTTTTCATCTGAATCCGATTGTGTCAGTCCATGAAAATTGTGCTAAAACATTCCTGTAAATGTGTTTGTTGAGGTCTAGAAATTGCAATAACCTGCAACTGGACAATAGAATTAACTACAAATATCACTTTATACGCTTGGTTGAAGGATTGCAATTCAACTATTTTTATTTTATTATTATTTATTTTTTTGCATATTTCCAAAAGGACAATTGTGATATTATCAAACTTTCAGTACATCCCCTGCCTCTATTAAACATTAGATTTGAGGAGTATGAGGACCGATTACCTTTCTTCTCTCCAGGTGTTAAAGGAGAAGAGGATCCCGGCCTGGACTGAGATCGTGCTGGTTCCTCAGACGGGGAAGGCCAGTCTTTACCCGGGGCTGTTCCTGTTCACGACGCCCTGCCGTTTGGTGCGGCCTGTCAGGAACCTCGCTGTCGGGAAGGAGGAGCTCATCGGCACATTTGAACAGGTGCGTTGATACTTGCGCAAAAACTACATCCATATTAGACTGAACTAGAACTAATCTCAGAGCTAAACCTGGACTAGACCAAGACAAAACCAGTGATAGAACAGGAGCCACCCGAGTCTATATCAGGGCGAAAACTGGGCTTAACAGGGCGAAAACAGGAGTGTGAATGCACCCTTCTAGCATGGGGACGATGCGCTTTTGTCACAATACACAGAACGCGATACAAAATGTTGTGCAGTATATTATAGTATTATAGTTCAATATTATAAGAAACTGCAATACTTTGACATGAGGGAATTTAAACATAATGCACAAGTCAAGTTTACAGAAGTTAGAAACTAACTGTAAATCTCGCATCTGTCATCAAATCACGTTCCTTTGTTGTGAATTTTCACTGACAATGGCAAATGTACATTAAGGTGAAGGTACACTTTTAGGGAAATTTGTCCTCTGCATTTGACCCATCCTTCAGTGTTGCTGGGGCTTCTCCTCAGGAGCAGTGGTCGCTGCAGTGCAGCACTCAGGGATCCATCTCCAGGTCTTGTGCTAGGCTTGGTCAGGACTGTAGCTGGAGGATTTTACTTTGTGCATATTTTGGGTTGGGTTTTCATGAATCGCCCTGTAATACAATGTTTCTTTCCTTTTGAATCAATCGGCACCAAAGCTGGTATTAACAATACTTGCTTTGTCTGTAACTTAGTCACGAACGCAACAAATCACTTAATAGTACCATTTTACAAATAAATAATTCAGTCTCTGTGTTTGGCAGATCCAGTTCTTAGACTACAATGACTTATTCTCCATCATTATAAGAAATCTCGACATTTTGAACCTGCAAGATCCTGTCACTTTTTCCAGTGGTTGTTATTCCTACATCCATGACCAAAAAAGGTTTTGAACACTTTATGTATTACTTGTTTATTCAGTCTCTCCTCCATTTCTTTTAGCTGTACATAAACGTGGGCATCCTGGAGGGTGAGATCGAGGCTGGAGTGACGTCTCATCAGGAGCTCTTCCCTCACTCTATGCTCAGCGTCGTGGCCAGCTTCATCCCGTACTCCGACCACAACCAGAGCCCGCGCAACATGTACCAGTGTCAGATGGGTACGTCTGTCTGCGGCCAAAATCACTCAGCTATATTTCAATGTCCCCATAAAAAGACTGTTTTAATGTCTCTGGAACATTTTTGATGAGCGTTTTGATGCTGTTCCTGAATGACTTCTGCTGCCAAAGTCCAGTTCTTCCACATGCACAACAAACGTATTCTCAAAACTGTTAATGCTGAAAGTCTTTTTTGAGTGATGAGATGAGCTGCAGCCCCAAGCATGCATGCTCACTTTATTCCCCCTCTCCCCCTCTCCCTCAGTTCTTTTTTCTTTCTTCAGTTCTTTTTTCTTCAGTTCTTCTTCAGTTCTTCATTCATTCTGAATGAATTGAAAAAATAACTTTTCTCACAGCACGCGCCAGCGCCGTGGACAAAGGACTGACCCGCACACGGCCCATGCAGCAGAGGGGACAGTTGTTTGACAGTTAGCCAGGCTCTGACTTTTGAACCACCCTTTATGTTCCTTGTTTGGGTCAAAGCTGGAATTTATTGAAATTTCAGTCTGTAAATTTAACGCGTAAACAAAACATTTCACCCAACGTGCTTGTTTGAGAGTGATTTGCGGGGTTGTTATTGCATGTCTCACGTTTGTCCCGTTTGTTACCTCTGTAGGTAAGCAGACGATGGGCTTCCCTCTTCACTCCTTCCTGAATCGCTCAGATAATAAACTGTACAGACTGCAGACTCCTCAGAGCCCTCTGGTGCGGCCCTGCATGTACGACCGTTACAGCCTGGACAACTACCCAAGCGGCACCAACGCCATCGTGGCCGTCATCTCCTACACTGGCTATGATATGGAGGACGCCATGGTGAGTTGTTTTAGAACTTTTGATTTGGTCAACTTTTGGTCCACAAAACATAACTCCATATCAGGTGTTTCCCTACTGGCAGCAGTGGGCATTACCATGGGGAATAAACAAACCTAGTTTGCCCCTGACATGCCAATGTAAGCACACCGTTGTAACAAATATGATTTTAACTGCAAAAATGTTCAGAAAGAGAGTGGTGATGATTGATGGACTTAAAAACGGCACCGGAAACTTCTGGATCTCTACCTATGACGTCACAAAACTGGAACATTTGGAGTGTTTTTTGAAGCTCGGAGGGAAAGCTCTTACTAAACAGGATCACTGAAAAAAACTAAACTATCAATTCATTTAGTCCTGAACACAGAGTTATTGACTGGATATCACATGTGGAAAACTTTGGCTGTAACTATTTCACACAAAGTTACGTGTGTATGCATTAGGAGTGGGACGTGTCAAATATCCCATCAGATGACACAAGACATTATGTCTGGTCCACAAGAACCAGACAAGAATTTAGCTATAAATACATTTACTTTATATCATAACATATTTCTTATGCATTTATATTCCAAAAACATTTGTTCCATGTCAAATTATTCTGATTATGTACTCTTAAAAAAAAAAAGCTTTCTGATGAAACCTAACTTACATTGCCAAAATAAATATTTCACAAGAACATTCTCAAAACAAAACAAGCATTTAATAAACTTGATTATCAACCTGCTCCATATTACACCATCAAGTAATTGTTAGTTGCTGAATGATTTAAGGGAGACCTGACAAACTCCTCATGGGACTACAATGGGACTGGAAACAAGATGACAAATGAGTATATTTCTTATTTACAAACTATTTCCTGTCTTTCCAGATTGTGAACAAGTCGTCATGGGAGCGAGGCTTTGCACACGGCAGCATCTATAAAACGGAGCTGGTGGATTTGTCCGATAAATTCCCTGGTGACGAGGCTGTGGTGTTCGGGGCCAAGCCTGAAGACCCCAAAACCATGAACAAACTGGACTCAGACGGACTTCCCTTCATCGGGTCCACGCTTAGATACGGTGACCCTTTCTACGGCTTCATCAACCTCAACACCGGACAGACTTTCACCACATACTACAAGTAAGAGTTCTTTCATTCTGTGCTGAAATACATTTAGGACCAGAGCAAAGTATAAAGCCACAGACGCATTGAACGTGACCACACAAGCATTTTATGCGTTAACCTTACGTGACCAAAGCGGCGTGAATCAGGCGTGAGGCGCGACGCCTGCATTTATGGCAGACAGATTGTTTGTGCGTTTATACCTTTTGGATAAGTGCAGTGTGTGGCTGGGATAAAACAAAAAACGTGTATTTGATCTCAGGATCTCCTGAATTTGAAGTGCCTTTACCCTCCACATACCCGCCACATACATACCTCATCTTTTAGGGGTCTTGACATGCGAATTAGCATGAATTTTCAGGCGCCCAAGACCTTGTGTCTGCCCCGTTTTAACACTTTGTGTCTGAAAGTACCTTTTAGAATTGGCAGCAGTTAATTCAGAGTAAACATCACATCAAGAATTTGTGTTAATATCTCAATGACAATATATGACATGGCAGTTCATCACAAACATTTAGTACTGTTTCTTTGCATTCATAAAGCTACAGAAGATAATAGATTTTTGTTGTTGTACTGTGGCATAGTTTACCCGTTTTTTTTCCTTTTCCAGAAACCAGGAGTCATGCGTGGTGGACAACATCAAAGTCTGCAGTAACGACTTGGGCTCTAGTCGGTTTAAACGCGTCTGCATTACCACACGCATCCCCCGAAACCCGACCATCGGAGACAAGTTCGCCAGCCGTCACGGGCAGAAGGGCATCCTCAGCCGCCTGTGGCCCACCGAGGACATGCCTTTCACAGAGAGCGGCATGACTCCCGACATCCTCTTCAACCCGCACGGCTTCCCATCCAGAATGACCATCGGCATGCTGATCGAGAGCATGGCGGGAAAATCCGGCGCCTTGCACGGCCTGAGCCACGACGCGACGCCTTTTACCTTTTCGGAGGAGAGTTCAGCGTTGGAGTATTTCGGGGAGATGTTGAAAGCCGGCGGCTACAACTACTACGGCACCGAAGCGGCTTTACAGCGGCCTGAGCGGTTTGGAATTGGAGGCGGACATTTTCATCGGCGTGGTGTACTACCAAAGGCTGCGCCACATGGTTTCCGATAAGTTTCAAGTCCGAACGACGGAGAGCGAGGGACAAGGTTACAAACCAACCGGTCGGAGGCAGGAACATCCAAGGAGGCATCCGATTCGGAGAGATGGAGAGGGACGCGCTGCTGGCTCACGGCTCGTCGTTCCTGCTTCATGACCGGTTGTTCAACTGCTCGGACCGCTCGATAACCCAGATTTGCGTCGATTGCGGGAGCATGCTGTCGCCGCTGCTGGAAAAGCCGCCTCCGTATTGGTCGACGCTGAAGCACAGGAAAACGGTGTGCACGCTGTGTGGAAAGAGCGAGGCCATTGACACCGTGTCCGTGCCGTTCGTTTTCAGGTATTTTGTGGCAGAGTTGGCGGCGATGAATATAAAAGTCAAATTAGAAGTCAAATAAAAGACGTGTTTTATATGCCATGGATAGATTTAATGTGTCGTTCTTTTCACTAATATATATATAAACTGATTTGTGATTTTTTTATTTTATTTTTTTTTAAAAATACCATACAAGATAAGTAACTAGGCCTGTCGCGATAACAAAAGTGTGACGTATTGCTACACAAAAAATGGAATGAAACGCATAAAAGTTCGACCTTCTACAGCTCATATCAAAAAGAAAACAACCAAAAAATTCCCCACTTGCGAACATTTTTACACACAAATATTGAGCCTAAAAGAATATTGTTCCAGCATTTTTTTTTTTTTTTAATTGAACATAAAGTAAATACAGTGGTTATTGCGAGCGGCCTTCTATGACAGAGAGACAGCAGACGTTTACCTCCTCGAGACAACCAATTGTAATTTGTGTTTTACTTTTCTGGAGCTGTTGTAAAAACATGTGTGATAAATTGTTTGAGAATTGATTCAGCGCCAAGTTAACCCCAGAGATTTAATGTATATATGATTTCAAGCTTCTGTTTTCCATCTTTATATTTTATTAAAAAAATATTATGTAAAAGATGAGCTTCGGTTATTTTGCACAACACAAAATATATCATGTGCATTTGATAACACATAAAGGTTTTAAGCAGCCATGGTTGACTAGTTGTTTGATCTATTGAAATTGGATACTTGACTAGAAAAAATGAGTATCTTAAAAAACTGGTTGAAGGAAATGTTCAGATAAATATGGAATGAAAAAAAATAAGGATAAATGAGTAGCCCATGTTTTGTTCCTCAGACGGGGAGTAGTTCTGTCCTGACTTGGAATTGACTCATAGTTAAAGTAAATTATTGTATGCCTTTTGAATGATTTTAAAGCACTGGGTTAAGGACTACCCGCAGTGCCGGTGCACTTGTTTTACATGATTTTATCCCATTGTGTATGTATAAATGTGTTTTATTTGTATTGTTAATGTTATTGTTTGGATATGCTGTTTTTGTTTTTTTAACGGTACCACGAAAAAGAGGATTAGGGTTTTTCTCATTGGGTTTTCCTTGTGCAAATGAAATAAAAAAAACTAGGGATGTCAATATTATTAGGTTTATCAATAATAGTGATTATTCAATATTCTCACTCCTAGCACTAAACTAAATAATTGTGATTTTAGAACCTAAATTAAAGTATTTTTCATTCAATATATAAAGTAAAAAAATCTAGAAGTAAAGGACTGTTTTTTGTGACATTCACTTTATTTAGTTCATTAAAAAGTTTGAATTTCATAGAACTGTCACAAACTTGAGGAGCACAAACATGTTGGACAATGGAAAAAAAGATTTCACTGCTTGGTCATGATCTCAGTAATTGTGGAATAATCGTTACATTTTCTTACAATAAATACAGTTAAATAATGAATCCAGCATCAAGGAATCCAAAGCCTAAAAGGACTTTTTCCTTTTTACTTCATTACTTTCATTTTGTCCCAAATTAAACTCAAAACAAGTCAGGACCGAAGAAATAAGACACAAAATAAAACAAAAAGTTTAAGATACACAAGGTCAGTTATGGTGTGGTCTTTAGTCGTCATTGCAGGTTTTTTTCATACATTTTCTGTGATGGACTTTTTCCTGGCCTCCTAGAAACCAAAAACTTTCCAACACTCGGCCCCTCTCTGTGAGTAATGTGCACTTTGACAACAGAATTTCTTCCAAACATGAGATTTTGTGGTCCTCCATTGTAAAAACATTTTCCCCCTTCCCATTCCTCATCTGTCAAAATAAAATTACCCTCTTTTTCCCAATGCATTTAGTAGATTGGCTGTCCAGGTCATTAATACATTATTACTAGTAATACATACTTTAGATATTATTCCCACTGAAAGTACTGATTTATATCCTTATAGATCCCAGTCAAAGGGTTATAATAATAGTTGCTTTGTTTTATTTCTTATATATAAAAGTATAATATAAAGGCTCTGTTTCTCCAAGCCAAAGGATTCCTTCAACATATCCATGCTTTTCATCTGATAAATTTTTTTTTTACTTTCCACTTCACAGACTTCAAAACATGTCATGTGCTGAGAGAAGAGGGTTTATGACTCAGGAATTATGAGTGTGTGATAAAGAAATGCAAAGTCTAGTTCATTTCAGTCAGGACTCTCGGCAGCTCCAGTACATTTGATACAGTGTAGTGTGGTTTTATCGCGTCACTTTCATTCGCACCCGTATTTTTGACCCAAACTGTTGCTTTGACGCGCGCCTTCAGCCCTCCCTGGATATCCGTATCCAGCGAGTCTCCCACCATGACACAATCCTGCGCTTCCACTCCCAACATCTCAAAACACAACCTGAAGACGGACACGCACGGCTTCTGCTCCTCCTGCTCTCCTCCCACAACCACCGCGTCGAAGAACCCCTCGCAGTTCGAAACCTCCACCTTCTCCCTTTGTGTTTGCGTCTCGCCGTTGGTCAGAAGAAGCAGCTTGTATTTCGTCCTCAGATCTTTGAGAAGCGTCTGCACTTCCGGAGACATCGTGAGAAGTTGCAGGCGGCTTGATTTCCACAGTTTGTAGCAGTCGGAGCCGAGGGACTCGACGGGACATTCGCCGATCGTCTCTCGAAGGCTTTCCTCCCAGTGCAAGGTGCGGATTTCGTCGATGGTTTTTCCCATCGCAGCGTTGAAAACTTCAGTGTAAAGTTTTTGCTTGAATTGGCTGCAAATGGTTTCGATGGCAGCGTCATCGAGATTCAAGCTGGATTTTAGAAGTTCACTGACCTGGAATAAAACAAAGAGGTTAATGATGAGATGAAGATAAATAATGTTTGTCTGCAATGGGAAAATCATTGCAAACTTATTAGGCCAGTCATAATAATTCAGATTGAAAGAATAGTGTTTATCAGCATTTATCATGTATAGGGATGTCAAGATAATTCGGTTAATTAATAAATGGCATTATTCGGGTCACAATACAATCGTGAAAAAATTATAATTGTGACCATTTTTAAAAGCAACTTTTTAATTCAAACTATAGACTGTTTTTGATCACATTTACTTTATTTTGTAATTCAGAAAATTCAAGTTCATAAACTGGTCACAACTTCCAAATGATAAAATAGAATATACAACTTCTGATTGACATCAATAATACACTTAATTACTGAATACAATCTATCTGTTCTAGATCCCTTATTTCCACCTTTATTTGGTAGTAAATGTGTTCATAAAGTCTCAAAGTACAATAGAAATAATCGTTTGACTAGTCGACAAATCGAAAAACTAATTGCTGACTTTTTAACGTCTAAGATAATCGTTAGTTGTAGCCCTAATTGTGTCATTTATTTAAGGCAGGTATTTTTTATATATATATATATATATATATATATATATATATATATATATATATATATGTGACTGGGTGTGTGTCTACGTTGTGGAATTTTTATGGTCACCAGGTATGCTCAACACAATAATAAACAAAAGAACAATTTTGTGTAATTATAACACAATAATATATGTACCGGTTACACATATATATATATATATATATATATATATTATATATATAATATATATATATATATTATATATATATTATATATATTATTATATATATATATTATATTATATATAATATAAATATTATTATAATATATATATATATATAAATATTATATTATATTATATAATGTATCATACAAAAAACTATTGATTCTCCTGCTTTATTGTGTCAGTGGTAGAAAGTAGTTTCAATATTATCGTTATAATATTGATTTACTTGTTTACATCTTTAAGAATATTACTGCTCGACAAATTTGCAAAAATACCATTCATTTAAACAGTAAAAGAAAATGCTTACCATTGACTATATACGAGAAAAACAAATTTATATTTACTAAATTAACATCGATACACGACTAAGGGACAATTAAGTTTGAGATCCACTGCATTATAGTGCAATTCTGTTAAATGTATACATTTACAGGACAAGATAATGACTTTGTGCTTCCACACCCATCATAAATTAAACCGATTGTTTGCACAGTTAAACCAAGTCATGAGCTGACAAAACGCCATTAAATTATTCATTGATTGCTAAATAGCCTTCAGTGTAATAGATTTACAGCATTAGAGTTATAAAGTAAGAATTATTTGACACAGACTTTACCAGGGGTCTGATTATCCTTCAGTTTGTGTCTGATTATCCTTCAGTTTGTGTCTGATTATCCTTTAGTTTTTCTTTTTTGTTCACCTTCTGCATCGCCACGACTCCTGCGCCACTCGTGTCGATCAGAGTGTTGTCCAGGTCAAAGATGATTGCTTTTATTCCCCGGTTTTCCATTTTCAGAGCTCACTTTTTAGCCACGCTCGCCGAACTCTACAAACACGGAAGTGCTGACCGGGGTGAGGTGCATTGTGGGACATGTAGTCGAGAAGCTGTCATGCGGTGCTCGGTCACTGCCGCCAGAGGGGGAGCTTCAATAACGAACCAGCGTATCACCGAGCCTTGACGCTTCACATGATCTCAGTTAATCGACTCTCGTGTCACCGACGTCACAAACAAACTCACGAGCAGAAATGCCATAAAATGTCGTGTTATTTAATGAAAATGTCCACAATGCAAAGCGTAACGTCATCTTTTTATTGAATTTGGTAGTAATATTATGTGAAATGATTTGCGTTCCACAATTATAATGTTCAGAAAGTAAATTTGTAATTATTTATTTTATTTTATTTTGAAGGGGCCATACTTAATCAAACATGAATCAAAGAAAACATTGAAGAGATGCTTTTTACCAGACTATAACGCTCAGATCTGCAGTCCTTGAGACATAGACTGGACAAACAGCATAAAACAAGTCACTGCATGTACATAATTAGGGATTTGATGATAAAACATGAAATGACAGCAAAAATCTGTCCCCTAGAGTGGAGTTTAGTACAGTTATTTTCTACATTTGGAAACATGACAAATTCACTTTTAAAAAAAAGCTTTCTATTCTTTATTTTTGCAGTTTGTTTCATTCTGTTATACTATATTTGCTCTATACTTGTGCTGTTTTCCCTTTGCTGCTCTGGGCATTGGATGTTGGAGGAAATGTTATCTGTATTTTACTATTTTTAACATATTTTATTTATTTGTTTTGCATCAGGAACTATTTTGTACTTTGTTTTTTTAATCTGTTTTTATAGATTTGTTAAAAGCACCCTGAGTAACATTTTGTATGAATGGTGCTAAACAAATAAATCTTGATTGACAGACGTTGACCTTGTTGTTCTGTTCAGCTGTCAACGTGGCAAACCTTTTGAGTCGTGGAGGTGTCATATTGTACACTTGCTAGTTAAATAGTATGTCCCAAGTATTTTTACAGTGGTGATAATGTGGTGTTTAAAAAAAAAAAGAAAAAAAAATTGGAATATTACAGTAAGTGCTTGTTTGTAGATTCCAAAGTTTTTATTGTTGTACATGACATACCAGGGTGAAATAAGTTATATATTATTAAATTCTTTTCACATTACTGTGGTGCAGTTAATCCCCTGGAATCAGCTGCCTGCAGACAAACCTGATTGAGTTCTGCGGCTGGAGCTGGACCTGGAGCGGCTGCGGGAGGCTGTTGAAATTGTGTCACCCGCAACTGCCGTTCGTGACAGGCGGCCGCGCGTGATGCCAGGTTAAACATAATTTCGTGACAGGAGTAAAATCCTCACATACCTGCGCTCTTACGTAAAGCTCTGTCTGTGGCTGTGCTTCGAGAGGAACACGCCCGGAGCAGCCAGCGACAAAACCACAGCGCCACAGCACCGCCAATGTTCCCACGCATCAACCACGTCTGAGGAAGAGTCAGCAAGAAGATTTGACACGGTTTTTAAATAACTGTCGTCATTTTTGTTGTTATTCTTAATCTTGTTCCATTTGCCATTAGCTGGAGTGTCACGCATGAGCCTAATTAGCCTAATGTTAAATAGAAGGCGATATTAAGACGCTTAACACTACATTTGTTTACCATCAGTGACTCAACTGTTTATTGTGTTGTTCTACCACACATTTGTATATTTTTTAAACAGATTATGTCAATACCACTCTTTGGTGTTCAATCCCGCGCTATATTTGACGTCGCACCAAAGGGGAAAAAAAGGAAAGAATACTTGAAAGTTTACATTGAAATTTACAAAGCTCATCCTTGTGCAACTATTTCAGTATCAACAAACAGTAATATTATATAATATTATATAATAATATAGTACTTTATCCAAGATGAAAAATTAGGACGGTTGCCATGGCAAGTGCAAAAAAAACCTTTTGAATAGCGAAAAACATGTGAAAAGTCCTCAAAATAACAGGAAGCTGAAACCCATGGCTATAGAGTCCAACTGCAAGGGGTCTTGGGTCTACTTTTACACACAGGTCGATAGCTGCTTAGTCACAGTTGCCCAAAGCAAATTAGCATTGATAAAATATCCATAATATTTGTATATATCACATACATATATATATATATATATATATATATATATATATATATATATATATATATATATATATATATAAAGATGATTCTCTTTTTCTCTTTCTATCAAAAACCCCAAAGCAAGACTAGTTCTTCCAACCTCCAATACACTTGAAGGGAGTTCCAAGCTGCAGAAGCAGCACCAAATTGGAGATAGTCTGCATTGTCTTTAATATACCTTTATACATACTTTTGGTCCCTTTGGATAAGAATTTTAAACATATAAGATCCTTCATGACATTGAATGATATTTTCACATATAGAGTACTCTCTGTTGGCACAACACTCAAACCTAAAGAATCTCTTTTTAAAAAAGCCATAAAACTCTTGCATTAAAAAAAACCCTAAATCATTCCACCGCTGCCTTGATTTACATGACTGTAGTCTAATCAGTTCTGATCAGTTTGTTAATTTTGAAAATTCATATTTTATATTACGTTTTATAAGTAATATAATAATACGTTTTTTCATGGACTGACTCCAGGGGGGCACCAGGGCCACGGCTCGAGGCGACAGCGAGGTTCCACACAGATGCACCACATTTGGACAAACTGTGCTCTCAATAAAAGAATGTCGCTCTCTGTCCACTTTCACACTGCCCTTCAAACTACCGATGAAGGAAAACCTGGTCGGTGAGCACTTTTACCCAGCCTGCTGTTTTAATTTTGTAATGTTTTATAATTGTCTTCGGTGTAACCTGCCGAGGGACAATTGATTGATTTGGTCATATTTGCACTTTCATTTACATGTGTTCATTAATATGTCTTTTTCAAATAAATAAATAAATAAATATTGTATTAAAAATAATAATAATTAAGTAATTTAAACCTTTAGGCAATGTGACTTTTTTTTTGCTAATGCAGCCGCTGTGAACATAATGTGTGTGTGAACTACAAAACGAGTAGTTAATGGTTAATGGACTTAAAAACTGCAAGAGAAGTTTTGTATTTTTACCTGTGTCGCTACAATATAGGGACAATTCAACCTAAGTGATTTGTGAGGCTCAGAGAACACAACCTCATGAACAGGATTAATGAAGCAAGAATGAATGAAGCAAAATGCGACTTCAGGTATGTTGAAAAGACACATCAATAAATCAGTGCGGTGCGAGGAGTTGTAACGTGTCATTAACTTCAGGAACAAACAACACCTGCCGCTCGCATGCAACCAACCAAAACCAAACGCGCCTCCAGAGATGAGACGATGAGCCTGCTTTTCTGTGGCAGACTGAACTTTAAACGGAAAAAAAATCTGAAGAAATTTGAAAGTGTCAAGAAGTGGAAACCCCCTTCTGCGAGGTGGAAGGAACAGGCTAATGACTTCCCTAATATTCGCACGACATTTAGGCCCAAAGCGGCGTGTTCCTGTGGCTTTTATCTGAGTGGGAGGCGCAGGACTCACACGCCACGCTGCATGTCAGGTTGTCATAAAATATTCAAAACGTAAACAATGATAAGGTAAAAGGACGATAACATCCTCATGCTATTGAGTATTATTAGGCTTTCATTTTCAACAGACTGAAATGAGCAAATACCAGGACTACCGGTAACCGCTAACATCGAAACTGAAGTGGTGGAAAGAGCAGCTTATACTGAAAACTTAAGTAGAAGTCAAAGTTAAAAGGTTAATAATTGACTCTGCTGCCAAAATTGTAAAAATAAAAAACATGAAAATTACTAAAGTAATTCAAAGTGTGTTTACAAAACAGGAAAAGATACATTAAAACCACAATACAAACAAATAAAAACATAAATATATCATTGTAGAATTGACTTGCATCTTCCTTATTTTCAACCATTCACAGCAAAAAAACAGCCTTTTATCAAATGCATTTCACATTTAAGTTTACTTTATTTGAAAATCTCAAATTCTCACAATTATTCCTTCTTCTTCTTCTTCTTCTTTTTTTTTTTTTAAAGCTCTTTTGATTATACTATGACCTAATAATCACAAATAATCCTGACATCTCTGTTTGCGGCTGTTACTCTGCCCTTTTCACCCTCAATAATATGACATAACTTGTGTATTTCACCTGCGCTGCTCGTCCCTGCTCCTTCTGCAGCTCCGTTCTGCTCTGGTTATTGTGGAATACGTGACACCAGACATGATTTTAGCCAGTCCAGGTTAATCTCCAGATCGAGATACGCGGATTTCCTCGATCTGATACCAACAAGCTGCTATGGCTCTCCATCCAAAACTCTACTTCTGAATAGTCTGCATAGTTCATAGATTCAGATTGGGCTGAACATTTTTGGTGACTTTCGTTTTGTCATTGTGCTGGCGATGGGGACGGACGGAGTGCAGGCCACACACACGTAGCTGTGAGATTTTATCGTGTCCAGGGGAATGTCGGGACTATAGTCGAAAAAGGATAAAGTGCAGTGTTTTAAATGGCATGGCCGTGGTAACAGAGAGAGAGACTGGCAACCTGCGACGTACAAGGACAAACAAACACAAACAGAGAACAAAGACAGGGCAGATGTGGCGACTGGAGGTGGTCAAAGTAATGCTTTTCATGCCTTGAGTAAAAGTAAAGATACACCTCCATACAGTAAGTATATATATATCTGATCATGTTCAGTCCAAACTGTGAAATGTGTATTCATGTTAAATGACAAAGACAAGACACATATTTCTTTATAATGGGTACATTAAAAAAGGACTTCAATTAACCTGTACTTTGTACATTTATTTCCAAAACAAACACAAGAATAAGCCAACTCAAAGCTTGTTAGAACTGCAGCTATTATGCCGCTCGGTGACCGAGTAGATAGCACATGTGCTGTGAGTTTGCATTTGACTGTTGTGCTATTCATCCACAACCATCACGTCATGTTGCAGCATGATAATGCTCGGCCCCATGTTGCAAGGATCTGTACACGATTCCTGGAAGAACAACAGTTCTCGCATGGCCAGCACTCACCGGACATGTCGCCCATTGAGCATGTTTGGGATGCTCTGGATCAGAATATACGACAGCATGTTCCAGTGCCTGCCAACATCCAGCAACTCCGGTGGTCATTTTGACGGTCACACCAGATACTGACTGGTTTTCTGACCCCCCCAGACCCTGCCAATAAAGCAAAACTGAACATTTCAGCATGGCCTTTAACTGTGGCTGGCCTAAGTCACACCTGTGCAATATTCAAGGTGTATTAATATTAATATTAGTTGGTCAGAAAGATTTGTGAATAATATTTGACATATATGGTTATTTTGTGTGAATAGAAATAGTTTAATATCTTTGGCTTCAGCTCATTAATATTTGTACCCAGGCCATGTCTTAAATGAACCCCATTCCTGAACATCTCTTCTCTGCACGTACACAGACTCGTCGAGTAGCTTCTTACACAACTGATCAAACTCGATACGCTCCTCTCAACCTTATGTAAACCACAGACCCTCATATTCAACATCTGATTCTGTCAACTCCTCATGCTGGCACTAAAACAATACAGCTCCAGCCTTGAATGCATCGCTTCTGTGTGTGTGTGAGCGTTCAAGGGGTCGGTGAAAATGTGGGACCTCCCAGCACTGCGTGGTCAGGCTGAGGTCCAAGTCTGGATTCTCCTGAGTAGTCCTGTACCCGAGCTGAACCAGATAAATGCATCAAGCAGGGAGAGAACAAGAGACAAGGCAGGTCAGTGTGGCAGAGGGGTTGGGACTCCCACCTCACAGCAAGAAGGACTCAGGTTTAATTCACGGAACAGCTGAGGCCTTTTTGTGGAGTTTGGATGGTCCTTCTGTGTCCCAAGTACTCCAGTTTATCCTACAACTGAAACATCAAACGCCACATGTTTAGAATAGATGAGAACACAGCCTGATATTGATATATACATTCTGCACTGGCCATTTTAATGAGGCAGTAAAATAAAAACTATAATTTTGATATCTGTAGATGGAGCAGATAAATGTTTGTTACATTTTCCAACAAGTCAACTTCTAACTTCCAGCTCTATTATATAAAGTTTATGTAGGAATTGTGGTGTGTGGAGAAACAAAATA
Organism: Chaenogobius annularis; assembly: GCA_015082035.1. Lineage (NCBI taxonomy): Eukaryota > Metazoa > Chordata > Actinopteri > Gobiiformes > Gobiidae > Chaenogobius > Chaenogobius annularis. Next base: position 183,716 of record BJKM01000577.1, on the reverse strand, counting down.
AAAATGTATACCCCAAAAGTACCCGTATGATCGGAGACATCAATAAACAAGAGCAAAAATCCATGTTGAGATTTGATAAATAATAATACCCGATAACACCTTTATTTAGTTAAATAAAGAAAAATGTGTCAGTTGCGTGTACATTTCCACTGCATTTCTGAAGGAATGTTAAGCTCATCGTCCTGAATATTTAAAACTTTTTATTTTTCAGTTTTTCTTCTCAAACTGTAACTTGACTGATTGTACTGCAAGGGCTGTGACTGGTTGATCCATATTGACTATATGGAAAACTTAAAAACAGCTTGGAACAGCTCAAGTTTGGCACAGAAATGTCTGCATACAGGCCTAAGGTGATGGTTTATTGTCCCAGTAAACAGACAAATTCAAGTTGAACCGTTTCGGGGCCAACAGCGCTACCTTACCTGGCAACACACGACTGAATAGAGCTTGACGCTGGATAATAAATCAACCTTTATTCTCCCATTGACGATGTATTCATGCATGGTTCAGAAGTAACGTGACACACTTCTTGCTACTGCCATCTTGAGGACGAAAGCCACATACTGCAATATCGCAATAAATATGATCACTAAAACCGGAAAGGTTTATTGTAGCTGTAGACAAGGATCAAACTTCTGTCAAGTATCCACCCTTTTCATTTTCAGTTTCATGCACTGTTTTTCAAAACCATCTAACAGCGGCGATAAGCAACAGCATGCGATGACATTTTTATGAAAATTTAACGTCAATACGTTTTATTTTCATTGTGTCAGTTCAGACTCATGGAGGATGTGTCAATATGTTTAACAAGAACTGTGTCACTTTTTACTGCAAGGAAACAACTCCCAGCTCTGGCACGGCACAGATATGACATCACCAAACTATTTCTGCAAGTTACAATATACTAAAAAGAGGAAGACATTATTTATAGAGCAAATTAAAAATGCAACAGAAAGTAGAACTAAAAGAAACGCAAAGTTCATATATTGGCAATATTAAACGCTATATAAGGCAGTGATTGCCGAAAGGAAAGCTGTCCAAATTACAGTTCTTGATGGGAAGTATTTTATAATAATCACGGCTTTATAACATCTTAATTAACCATGAATAATTGTATTTTCCTTAGAACATAGTCTGGGGTGGGTATAAGGTACACTTATTATTATATTGAATATTGGATTTCAGAAAGTTTACTTCAATGGTGTTTATAAAGCCACTTGTATAATCATTAATGAATAATTTTAAGTCTTTAATTTTCACCACTTTCAGGCATGACATACACGGTTTAGATGATTCATATGAGCGTCATTATAATGATTATATCAAAGAAGACAAGGTTTATTCTAGATTATTCTATGTCCCTTATTAGAGGTAATTTAAGACGAGCAGATAGAAATGATGTGTCACGACCAGAAGCACCAGGAGTGGTCCATGTTAGGAAAGGTTTCAAGTCATCTGTGGTAGATGAAGTCATTGTCTCCTGTCAATGCTCAGTCAAGAGAAGTTGGCTAGAAAGCCTAGCTTTTCTGAGCAAGTTTTATGAAATAGGGCTCGAGCCATTGCCACTGGAAATCACCCCGGTACCATCCTTCCTTTGAGTTTCTGTTAAATGCAGCTTTTCCTCATTGTTATGATGTTGGTTCTGGCTTGTCAACAACAGTGATGTGCAATGAATGAGCAAAGACTTCTGCCAAGGTTCTATTCTAGAGCTGCAAAGATATTATGCCTAGCTATAAATTTCAAACCATGAGAGGAGGAAGCTGATATAAAAAAATGATTAGCTGCCAGAAACTCTTTGGTACTATTTTCACATGACATCACAAATTTCACAATGACAATTTTTTCAGTTGCAAGAAAAGAAGGAGTGGATCTATATGCCTGTCACTATAATTACTTCATCATTCAGTTTTTATTTATTGCATTTCATGTTGTTATACATTTAAAGGAGTGTTGACACCGCCGACTCCAGGGCATCCAGCGTTTTTAAGGCGCATTTTGAGTGTTTGACGCGTCACGTTTTTTCCATTTAAGCGTCGGCCGCCCTGGACACCCTGGATGCCCTGGACACCCTGGATGCCCTGGATGCCCTGAAAACCCTGGATGCCCTGGATGCCCTGGAAGAGCGTCCAGCAACGCAGAAGTTGAACAAAGCTGAACTTTTGCCAGCTGACACGGCGCAGCAACCAATCAGACTATGCTCCAGTGACGTACCTATGCATTTCATTACCCTCTGAAGTATCTAGTGGACCTAGTCAAGCCGCAGAGTCGATCACGTCCATTGTTGGTCTTTATAATGCAAATAGACCACACTCAAAAAATACTCAAATAAGCCACACTTTCAACCTGGTCTGCCTTGGACGTGCGTCTACTGGTAGTTTTTTTCCAGACGTGTGTCCAGGGCATCCTGGATGCATGTCCAAAGCGTCTACGTTCAAATGTACAGGTGTCCAACTGGTGCGAATTTGGAAGTCGCTGTCTGAACGCACCTTGAGGCTTCACTGGGATTATTCTGTTTAGAGTTATTGTGTCCGTGGAGTAAAGTAGTTTCAATATTATTGTTCATAGGGATATTTTCTGAAACATATATTGCACTTAAAAATGTTTTATGGTGACTGCTCAACACGTTCCAATCCCATATTTATACATGTGGGTCTTGCAATTGATAAAATGTTTTATCAATCAAACAGATGCAGACAACACACAGTGATGGAATTGGACTAGATGCAGTATTTAAATGTTCCATTAGAGGCTTTTAAGTCAGTTCAAAACTGTAGAATTTATAATTTCATGGAAAATTGGATCGTAAAAAAAAAAAACAGAAAACTTTATGGTAGAAAAAGATTCAGTTGTAGTCATCTGGATTCTGTTTTTCGAAAAACAAAACATTTCGACTCTCATCCAAGAGTCATTCTCAATCTGTGAAACAAGTCTGAGAACTCAAGTTTATATCCTACTCTGTGAAAGCCCTGCCCACAGGGTGGGACCTCCTGATAATGGGTCATCAAAACTAACTGGGATGGGCCTATTGTTCACTGACTTTGGCTCCCTCCTCCCTGGGTACCTGATTAGCATCCGAATGCCTAGGGCGTCTTTAGGGTTTCATCAAACCATTATAAACAACTCGAAGGTTGAATCTTAAACCTCCATTACGATTTCAGGAAGGATTCTCTTTTTCTTGGCCTCTGAGCAGGAGAGCAAGAGGAAAGAGGAAACACACGTCCGGAATGCTCTATCAGCCTGTGGATACCCGACTTGGGCTCTTAACAAAGTAAAGAGAACCAAAAAGCAGAACAAAAGGGACAAAAGAGAAACAGAATCAAGAAGAAAGGGTGTTTCTATCCCTTATGTCTCGGGACTGTCAGAAAAACTGCAAAAAGTTTTTAGACAACACGAAGTCCCTGTTTATTTCAAACCAGGCAACACGTGAAGACAAAAACTGGTTCACCCTAAGGACAAGATGCCGACACAAAAGCAGAGCAATGTAGTGTCTTCTATCCAATGCAGTGAAGAAAGTTGTAAAGAGCGGTGCATAGGGGAGACTAAACAGCCACTTCACAAGAGGCTTTATCAACACAGAAGACATGCGTGTTCAGGACCCCAAAGTGCCGTACATCTTCATCTCAAAGCCACAAACCACTCTATTGAAGACAGTGAGGAGGAGATTCTGAGCAGGAGAAAAGATGGTTTGAAAGAGGAGTTAAGGGGGCAATCTTTTTTAAAAAAGAGAATCCTTCCTTAAATCATAATGGAGGTTTAAGATTCAACCTTCCGGTTGTTTATGATGGTCTGCTGAAACCCTGGAGACGCCCGAGGCATTCGGATGCTAATCCAAATTCAGTGAACAATAGGCCCATCCCAGTTAGTTTCGATGACCCATTATCAGGGGTTCCCACCCAGTGGGCAGGGCTTTCACAGAGTAGGATATAAACCTGAGTTCTCAGACTTGTTTCACAATTGAGAATGACTCTTGGATGTCAAAACGTTTTGTTTTTCTAAAACAGAGTCCAGATGACTACAACTGAATCTTTTTCTACAATGGAACACTCCTGGACGAATGAGGGATTACACCAACAAAAAAACTTCATGTAATTTAAGAATAACAAAGTACTCAATAACTTTTGATGCAGCACGTGTGCAATTCTTTCCCTCCTTCCTTCTCTCTCTCTCTCTCTCTCTCTCTTTGCTTTATTGGACAGAACAGTGAGGCTTGAAATAAGGATGAGCGAGAGAGAAGGACATTCAGCAAATAGTCGGAGTCAAACTCTGTTGCAGTGACCGGCTGCACATGGAGCCTGAATTATCCACTTGACTGTATTATCCACGGAGCGGCCAAAAGATAAACTGCCCACATTGACAGAAGCTCTGGTGTTAGATCTGAGACTAAACATGCTCATTTACAATAAAAAGTCAGGTGCAACGTTAAGTTGTTTAAGTTGTTTTCCAGAGCCTTTGGGACACATGTGGATGACAGACTGAGGCTTGTGCCAGAAATACGAGAGGCCTGGGTTTGACATGAAGGGCAGCAGGCTTTGACAAACAATGACACTTTTACTTTTGTACATTTTGAATTGGTTCATGTAAATCCATGGCCAAAATACAGTCATATCAAGGTACAAGTACTGACCCCTTGAGAAAATATTGCAAATTTAAATAATGCAGTTACATCATCCTCAAACTTAAAAAAATAAATAAATTCTGAGCTGCCCTCATGTAGAAACAGAATATATATGAATGAATTCAAAACATGTAGAACAATTTTTTGCCTCTTTTTTATGAATTAGAATAAAGTACAATTACCCAAAGCTCATGACCATAGGTGAGGGTAGGAACGGAGATTGACCAGTAAATCGAGAGCTTTGTCTTTTGACTCAGCTCCTTCTTCACCACAACAATCCGACCGCATCACTGAGGGCGCTGCACCGATCCGCCTGTCAATCTCACGTTCCATCCTTCCCTCACTCGTGAACAAGACACCAAGATACTTGAGCTCCTCCACTTGAGACAAAAACTACCAACCTACCTGGAGAGGGCAAGCCACTTTTTTCCAGTTGCGGACCATGGCCTCAGATTTGGAGGGATTTTCATCCCAGCTGCTTCACACTCAGTTGCAAACTGTCATGTTGCAGGTTCGGGTTTGATGGAGCCATCAGGACAAAATCATCTGCAAACAGCAGAGATGAGATCCTGTAGTCCCCAAACCGGACCCCGGACTGCACCTAGAAATTCTGTCCATAAAAACAATGAACAGAACCGGTGACAAAAGGCAGCCCTGAGGAGTCCAACATGCACTGGGAACAGGTCTGACTTACTGCCGGCAATGGGAATACAGCTCCTGCTCTGGTCATACAGGGACCAGACAGCCCTGAGCAAAGGGCCCGGATCCCATACTCAGAACACCTTCTCCAGATCCACAAAGCATATGATCATTGATCATTTTTAAACTACTGAGTCACGATTTGACCAAATAACATCTGTAGCACGGCAATATCTACTTATTATTTCTCCATAGCTCAAGCAAAAGGCATACAGTGCAGTATTTGTTTTACTGGTGCTCCATGTCCCTGCATTAGTCTGTTGGCATAATCTCCGTTTATCTCTTTATGTAATTGCATTAAAGCTGCTCCACTTTCAAAGATGCATGGAGAATTGGCTTTAGACCTGGCATTCATGCCAAAAGGACACCCCAAATTGTGTAACAAAACCCCAACAGATTGTTTTTATGGCACTAACATGTCAGAGATTACCATTAATTTAGATAAACATTGAGCAACATTTATTAAAGGTTTTTGAAGCACACTATGTAACCTTCTTAATGCAGTTGATACTGCTTTGCCTAGAAATGTCCACAGCAGGCCTGTAGCATTAAACTATCTTGCATTTATTCAGTCAAACTTTTTTTTTTGGCCTCAAAAAACGTTGGGTTAATCTGGGCCGCAAAACTCCTGCCATGGGCACAGTAAACGGATTACTTTGGAGCATATTTTTCAAACATTTGGAATAAATTTGAAAACATTGAAAGACATCCGACTTTAGCTTCCTGTCCAGACAAGAGGCAGACACAGACATCGCTTATGGTGAGGCCAGTTCTGAACATAAACAAAAACCTACAGTTCCCAGCTATGCTGCCCAAGGAGGCACTATGCTGGGGAAGTATGGCAGCTTGAGCACTATCCTCTACTTCTTACGACTTTTCTATCAAACAATATCTAATATTTAATTTCACTTGCAATTTGTTCATCGCTTTTCTTTCCTTCTTTTTCTCCCACTTCCCCGACGGGAGTGGAGCAGGCATATCGATGACCTGTGGATCCAGATGCTCCTCAACTGCCTGGAGAAACGGTCTCTACTCCATATGAACGGTTCTTCACCAGCCTTGAAGAATTGGTTCTCCTCCTGAGTTGGTCCAGCTCCACCGTCAATTGAGGCGCGTCTGCCTGTCCGTCCGAGGGAGTCGGATCTCTCCTTCACTGTGGAACTTCTCCAGGTTTCTACTTTTCCCCAAAGAGGTTTGGTAGTTTTTCCTGGATGAGAAGGAGGGTCTAAGGACAGGGGAGCTTGGGACATCTGTCTAAGGACACGGGATGCTGGGACATTACCAAGTCCTTATGAACATTGTTTATTCTGTTTTTATTCTTTTTTTTTTTTTCAACTGCAGCCCCTCGAGGCAACTACTGCTGTGATTTTGGGTGTTACAAAAACAAATTGAATTGAATTGAATTGAATGGACCAAATAGGACAATTGTGCTGGATGCTGTGTCTCGTTTTTGTTTTCCGGGTTCTATGATTTTTCTAAAAACTGAAAAAAAAACCATGCATTCTCACCTTTAATTTTAGTCACTAAAAAAGATGTGAATAACCTAATGTTTCGTAGCTGGCTATTGTCTATACTTATTTTCTTTGTATAAAACATCTGACCACTGTATAATTAAAATGTTATGATTGTTAATCGCTGCGTCTCTGCCTAGTTTTGTGACCTTCATTATCTTATATAATAAATTTTCGTGACAGCAACAGGTGCACACAGTAGTTCCCAGGCACATGTACTTCCTGAACTAAACAAACATAGCGAGTTTCAGCCAGGCGTGCCAAAAATGTGTAGCATACTACGGCGCTAACACGCTAATCACTGCTGCACCTACAACACAACAGCTCAGCAAGTTTCATTCAGAAGATTCTCAAGGTTCAGTCGGCAAAATCTGGTGTAAAACAATAGTGGATATGTTTATATATGTATGTAATAGTACTAACAGCATCGTTTCGTTTACCTAAATTCACTTTGTAACTTTCCTCCTGGTCTTGTGGTGAGGTGATGCTTGAAATATTCAACACTAAGGCATTAAATGTATATATCTCCATGGAAACAAGCACCAGGCCGAGTTACTGGTCAGATATGTGGAGAAAATACACCCCTAACAGAAAGAATGAATGTTTTTTCAGGTACTTTTTAATAAAAAATGAAGGCAAGTTAGCTAAGTTTAATGCACTCAATGTTTTGATTTTTTTTGTTTGCTCTCTCAGTATATGTCACCTAGAAACAAGCAACATTGCCCAAGCGTTGTTGATATCTAATTCTAAGCCAGATTTACATAAATTTTAACAACAACAAAAAGGAGAAATTAGAATTTTTACGCCAATCATCAGTAAAGTCTAGTTTACTCAAATACTATTTAAGATATCGATCCAAAATACCCTCTTTTCTACGCTTTTCTATGTTCAAGGCACTCAAAGCACTTTACATCAAGGAACCACTCACACCAGTTGTACGCAGACACTGGGGGCGAGGCGGGTTAAGTGTCTTGCCCAAGGACACAACAGCAGTATTCACCTGAGGCAGCTGCGATCTCACCGCTAACCTGTGGGCCTGTAGAGTTGACCGCTCTACCAAGGATGTTTATGTTGTTGTTATTGTTGTTGTTGTGTTACTAAGGTACATTTACCGCCACCTACTGTAGTTGTACATCCTAAAAGTATGTGTTTTACGCTATATTATTAAGAAAAGAGAAAAAAAAAGAGAGAGAAAGAGAGCGAAAGAGAGAGAAGGAGAGAGCCGGATGTTTATGTTGAGGGCGGAATTTGAACCTCCGACCAAATATTTAAATCCGAACCAAAACTTTGTGAGCTGTTTGTCGAAAAAAAAAAAAAAAAAGAGAGTCTGCTTTTAAATGTAGTCCTGTTTTAATGTCATTCTTTATTGTGTGTACTGCTTAATTTCATCCTCAATGTTGTTGTTTTTTAAGCTATAGTTAAATACAGGTTAGTGAAGTGCCTTGAATCCAGTGTGTTCCGTAGTTATAAAGTCCACCATTCACTGCTCTTCCATATGTCAATAAGCTCCAGCTGTGAGTGGAGCAGCACAAACCTTCACCTCTCACAGTTCCCCTGATAAACAGTAACATTCTTCTGCTCTGGCTGTGATAAGAGCCACTGACAGACTTTAATCAGACGCCCTTTGACCTCACACACAGGGGGCTTTGTTGTGGAGAGGCCTGGACCACCTCTGGACTGAGACTGGCTTTTTATCAGGGGGAACAGTGGAATCTTTGAACGAACACCTGCAGTTTGAATATTACACATATTGGTTGGCAACACAGTTTGGCTAAAAGAAAAAAAGACAAGAAATGGGGATGAATAAAATAAAACCCAAATGTTTTTTGTGTCCTTGTTAAAACCAGGGAATGAAGTTGCTTTTAGAGCCTCAATCCAGAATGTGTCTCTTTGGAAGAGCATTTTAAATATGATATTATAAGGGACAACTTCTTTTACCATCATTTTTAATTATCCAATGTTTGTGTGGGCGAGAAGTCTGTCTGAGAAGTACCTGACGTTTTTACGGTTGTTTTTTTTTATATATATACCTGACCGTGTGTAACGCTCACTACCCATCTTCTTCATTATTCAGTCGTTTTAAAGACTTTTAAAGTCTATTTGTAAATCGATATATAACGCATTTTTTCAGGATTTTGAACTAATATTAGACAAATAGTGTCTTGATGCAGCAGAAACAACCTGGAGCTCAACAAATGTCATTTCTTTTCCCTCCTTCCTCTTTCCATATTAAACATTTGTTTTTGTTGTCTGCATTAATGTTATTTATGTCGTAAACAAAACAAAAAACAAAACATGTTGTTCATATTGTAAATGTTGTAATGAAAACTATTTTATCCTTAATTATTTTGTTTTACTATGAATGCCTCTAATTGTATTGTATTTGTTTTTGTTTTATTATTATCTTCATCTTTATTATTGTCGCATCTGTCACCAAGTCACGTTCCTATGTTGTGAATTTTTTCATTGACAATGGCAATAAATATATCCTGATTCCTGATTCCTGATTATAGTTACTTGTTATAAGTTTGCGCCTAAACATTGAAAGACATTCTGTGAAAACGAAAAAGAAATAAAGCTTTTTCTGACTCTGACTGATGACACAAATGGTGGTTATGTGTATATAAATTGCAGACATTGACATCACTGCACAAAACCAAAATGAAACCAAAGAGGAAAAAACGACACCTGGTTTATCACTCAATGTTGCAACAGAAATACCATCCATGTTTTGCAATAGCTGCATACATGAGAACAGGAGTCGAAGGCGTGTGGGATCTGTGTAACTCCAGGGCACGCAAAGTGTTTGCGAGCTGATCTTTCCATGAGTCAGGTCATGGGCGCTGAGTAATCTGATAATAACGTGTTTGGGACAGTGGGGTTAATGCAGGGGTCTCATGGTTTAATGCATGTGACGACGCCGTGACTGAAAAAATTAGTCAAAATGAGATGACGTGATTGAGGTGAAGCTACTGTCAGGTTCTCTGACCTCAACATTATGAAGGATTAGATTTCTCATGCCATGCTGGAGATTGGTCTATAGTAATAATAATAATAATAATAATAATAATAATAATAATAATAATAATAATAATAATAATAAAAATAATATGAATCTTCATCATCATCATCATCATAAATAAACAAATAGTAAATGTGAGTGTCAGAGAGACAGCCCTCAGCTGGTTTAAATAATGTAAACCAAAGCACATCACCTTGTTCCAAAGTAACCCACGGTGTGCCACAGGGTTCAGTACTTTGTCCAATTGTGTTTACTCTTTATATGCTGCCGTTAGGTAACATTATCAGAAAGCATGGCATTAACTTCCACTGTTATGCAAATGGAACATAGCTGTATTTATCAATGAAAACTGATCAGAACAATCAAGTAGACAGACAGTGCTTGAATAGAGGATATAAAAACCTGGATGACACTTATCTGCTTCTTAACCCTGAAAAAACCGAGGTCATTGTACTAGGCCCTAAATGTTTATGAGACTCTGAATCTGAGCATATAGTCACACTGGACAATGTCAGCGTTGCTGAAAAACTTTTCCATACATTTGTAACATCTAGATTAGACCATAGTAACTCCCTACTTGTCACATGTCCAAAAAGCTTCATATAAAGCTTTCAACTGGTTCAAAACACAGCATCAGGATTACTAACAGGAACTAAAAGAAGAGAGCACATTACACCGTTTTGTCTCTTGTAGATTAGAATACTGTAAAGGCCTAATCAATGGCCAAAACGAGCTGTAAAACAGCTGCAGTACATCCAGAACGCTGCTGCTCAAGTCCTGACTAGAACCAAGAAGTACGATCACATTAGTCCTGAGCTCAGGTCTCTGCAATGGCTCCCTGTGGCTCAGAGAATAGACTTCAAAGCAGCTCTGCTTGTATACAAGTCTCTCAATGGCCTAGCAGCAAAGTAAGTCCTTCTCCAGGCAGACCGTTTCTCCAGGCAGTTGAGGAGCATCTGGATCCACAGGTCCTCGATGTGCCTGCTCCACTCCCGTCGGGGAAGTGGGAGAAAAAGAAGGAAAAGCGATGAACAGATTGCAAGTGAAATTAAATATTATATATTGTTTGATAGAAAAAGTAGTAAGAAGCAGAGGATCGTGCTCAAGCTGCCATACTTCCCCCAGCATAGTTGCTCCTCGGGCAGCATAGCTGGGAACTGTAGGTTTTTATTCATGTTCTTAACTGGCCTGACCATAAGCTATTTCAAAGAGGAACGTTTTAAGCCTGGTCTTAAATGAAGAGACTGTGTCGGCCTCTTTAACATGGACAGGAGCTGATTCCCCACCACAGGAACTTGTACACTGGTAGCTAAACGCTCTACCTCCTATGCTCTACCTCCTACTTTGCTCTCAAAATGCTGGTGGTCCTAAGGGTTCCGTAGTTTTTCTTTGCCAAGAAGGAGGGTCCAAGGACAGGGGATGCTGGGACAGTTATCTATTTCCCAAATCCCTGAGAACATTGTTTAATCGGCTTCTCTATTTTACTTTCGCCCTTTGAGGAAACTTCTGTTGTGATTTTGGGCATAATTTAATTGAAAATAAGGGCATGCAAAAAATAATGTGCAATATAAAAACAGACTTTGGCTGAATATAAATTGCCTACAAAAATGTACAGTACATGGACAGAACAAAACTAGCCGTGCAAATAGAGTGTTGTTGGAGAAACGTGAGGCTGCAGCTGATCAACAGAGCGTTTGTTTTGAGAGTTTGTTTTGTTCAAATAATGATGATGCAAACAGGTTTACTCGTAAAATGTCTTTCGCTGAAGAAAATGTTTACTTCTGCAGTGATATGACACAATACAGATGTTAAGACAGCAATGTTGAGACTGAAATAATAATATTAAAAATTATTATTGCTTTTGTTGTCACAGAAAAACAACTTTCAGTGACAGAATGAGTCAAATTAAGTTTACAGTGTGTATGACAGGTTTTATGATTTTCTAATTTTGGCTTTATTTGGTGAGATAAATATAAATGAATCAAGCAGTTTGTAAATAAAAGTTAAAAATGTGTTGAAAATGTTCGAAACCATTTCACACAAGGGAGAAGTCACCCAAAAGTTTTAGTTCAAATTATAACAAACACATTTTTCTGATCCTTTAAACCTGAATTAATCTTGTATAAATCCAAAAGGAATGTAAAAGACTGTGGCGGGCCAAGAAGGTTACACTGAACAACTGCAGTGTGTATACAGCGTTATACATTTCATACATGCAAATCTTTCAGAAGATGATCAACAGAAAGTTTGTCTCCAGGCTCACTCCGCTGCCGTGATCCCAGGCCCAGACAGAGCAGGTGAACCGACACGTCCTTCAAACAGTGCAGAGTTTTATCTGTCAGGAATCTTCTCCAGGACGGCTTTAGGTTGATGGGGGAAAACAAAAAAAAGGAAAAAATCTCACCCAGATAAAGGGAGAACATGCAGACTCCACACAACAGTCTCATCAGACTCAAATCCCAGACGTTCTTGTACGTGTACAGCTCCAATACAGAGGAGAAAATTATATTCCACAACACATCTGCAGTAAATATGAATAGAATTGTTTTGTTAAAGTCAAAGTTAAATTCTCCTCATCTGAACATTGTCAGAGTAAACCTTCCAAATTATACAAATATCATGTGCAGAAGGTTCAACAGACGCAATGGAAGATGAAATCATCAGCCGCGCACGCTTTTGTCTCAGTTGAAATTTCCACAGGGGAATTGGGAATTGTCTTGACGTTTCCACAGGAAAAGGAAAAAATAATGTTTTATAAGCATCAACATCTCAGACCAAGTGGCACCCCATTGTTGTTTATCGTTTGTATGAAGTGAAATTTTCCAGCCAAACTTCAGTCTGAAGTCTCCAGCTCAGCGCTCTGACACAATAAGAGCTGTGGAGAACTAATCAAAACAGAGGCATGGCAACCTCACGTAGAGTCAAACACAGCAGCAGGTTTCACAAGAACCTCAAAATATTGTCACTCAAGTAGAAGAAGTGGTCGCAGAAGCAACGCAAGAGTGAAACGCATTTGGCCAAATATGTAAATGCAAAAGTGTGTGAACGTGACATATTTTGTTCCCTGGACCTGATCCCTCGAGTCGTACGAGCGCCACAAGATACTAGAAGCACTACTCACTTGAGCCGGAAGCTGAATCGCACTTGAACCGAAATGGCAATTTGAATGGTTGCAATTAGCAAATCGCAACAACTGCCATTACTTATCATGGAAACATCACATATTTCCTCCGTTTCCACAAGTCATTCGGGGTTACATCACAGGTGCTTCTTCTGGTCTTCAGCTCCATCACCCTCAGCGTGCTGCAGTATTGTAATCCTGTGTGGTGCAGTTGCCTCTCACTGCAAAATCTGGACTGAGACCTGACTAAAATGTGGTCAAAGATTGCGAGTCAAGCCTTGGACTGTTTGAGACCTCGCATTAGAGGTGTACAAGAGGGCTTTTTTCCCCCCCAAAATGCCTGACTATAATGTGCCCCAATTCAAACTGAAGTTGTTCTTGAATCCTTTGGAGCAGAAACCATTGGCTGGACTCTTTGTGAAGCTCAGTGTAGTTTTGGCCTCTGATGTCTGATTTATTCTGATTATAAGTGGTTACAAGCTCTGCTCAAAGGAATAACAGATACATTGGTAATATAAAGAGCAGTAAAGCTGGTGTTAGAAGGGGTAGTTTGATTGACACTAGTTTTAGGGACTAGGTAATACAGTTAAAAAGCCCATGCGGAATTCCTATAAAAGTTCTGATGAATTGTTTTTTTGTATTTGTTTTTTTTTTGAGTAATAAACTGCACCTGATTCATCCCAGAATGTCTGATTTGTCTGAAAATAAGTGGGCTACAGCTTTGCTTTTAAACTCGCATTTAAAGCCGCTGCAGGTGCCCGACATCACGGTGCTCTTCCAGGCTGATGTGTTGCTGGTGCCCGTCTCCTTGGTGTGGTTGGGTTCCTCCAGGCGCTCAACCGTTCCGCATCTCTTACGCTATTTAAGGTCCTTTTACGTGCCATTTCAAAACACGCACAAACATTAAAACACAATAATAATGGTCCTCGTCACAATTATGTTAAATTGCAAAGTAAACTCAACCTAGATCATGATGTGTTATGTGTTCAGAACTGGAAAGAGCACCTGTACTTTGCGGTTTGATCCTTTTGTGTTTCTCTGCACAGACCTGAGGAAGGAAAGCGGTTGTTGACACCAATTAGCAACGAGAAAACACAGGAACACAAAGGACCGTCACTAAGTTGAGACTCAAGTGTTAGGTTCTGCAGCCTCACGTCAACACAACGGAGGAATGAGGAGCCTGCCACACAATGAGAGCTGTCACAAACACACCACCAATCGACTTTAACACGAGACAGGAGCTGGGTGAAGCAGGTGAAGCAAATGTCAGCTTTTCAGAGTTGTTTTCAGGCAACCTATTTTTACTTGAGTGATAAATTGTGCAGTGTAACAGTCTCTTACATGAGTTTTTGTTTCATCTTCATCTACATGTGACAAAATGACAACATGAAATTATTTGAACATTTGTGTTTCCTCCTTTTGATAGTATTTTGTTCTTTTAATTTGTATGTCTGTCCTTTGAAAATAATGTTTTGCATGTCTGATTACAAAAACTCAAATCATAAATCAGATTTTAAGGTGAGACACTGCAGGTGAATGCGAAAAACTCTTAATACGATACGATTATGTTTTTCTTTTTTTTTTTTTTTTTTTGCCTGTTTTTTTTTTTTTTTTTTTTTTTTTGGCCTGCAGGCGTTATTGGACATAAACCACCATTGGCATCATCTTGTAACATTTTCATACTGTATATAAATAAGCAAACATAGCACATGCAGTATTTGGGACATAGAAATCTGAAAATGGATAGTTTTAAACTGCTTGCTTCATTTTGTTTACGCATTAGATACAGAAGAAATGAACCGAAGATATCTTATTTAGTACTTGAATAAACTAGATCTTTGTCGACGGAAAATGTATGTAAAAAACCAACTGCTGTTTCAATTTTTGGAGTTAAGACTATAAATAATGTAGAAGAGTGTACATTTTGGTTGATCTAGGTGCTACATGAATACATTTTACATCCAAATTCTTACTCTGTTAACTCAAGCCATTGCACAGGAGACAACGTGTCACAAAATGGTTATCGAAAATGTTTCTCAGCTTCCAACAACTGTAACATTTAGTTTTGATTTCATTTGCGTGTGAAGTTTGCATGTTCTTCCTGTGCCTGAGGGGGTTTCATCCAGGGATATTACATTTTCAACAACTTAAAACAGGCTTTTTCTCCAGTCCTGACCAGTCATTGGAGCTCTGCGGTTGTCCTCGGCTTCAAACACTTTTCAGAGGGACGGGTCAAATGCAGAAGGAAAAAAAAAAAAATACAAAATCAGGATAACATTAAGCTAAATGTCAAAATAAGACAAGAGCAGCCTGCAATTCTTCGACGCAGGAGCACAGTGAGCCTCCTCCAGAGCATTTCGTGACAGGAGACAGAAAAGTCTTGAAAGAGTTTGGTCTTTGAAGAAAAAGGTCATTGGCAAACTGACACGCAACATATGTCAGAAAAGAAAGACCGCAAAACACTGCTCCAATTACAACACTCACTAGTCTCTTTTAGGAATGTCCCGCATAATCGATAATCGTGATTATTCAGGTGAGAATATAAGAACTAAAGCATAATAATTGTGATATTTTAGACGCAAAATGTAGTCTTTTTAATTCAATCTATCGTCAAAAAGTGCTGTTTATCTGTCACTTTTTCACAGGCTTGACGAATAGTAGCATTCGAATAGTAGATAATGGGAATGAACGAAAATTAAAGATTTCACTGTCATGATCTCGTGATGTTTTTACTCACAATAATCAGAACACCAAAACTCAAAATCGTGACATCCCTCGTCTCTTTCTAGGTTTCTATAATTGCTTCTGCATTTGCTCGGAAACTGGATGGACGGACCGTTGCTGCTTTGAATCCCAACTACAAAATAAAATTACAATTCACAAATGATTTATTATTCGGGACGGTACATTCAGTCAAAACATTTCCATCCACCATTCTCCAATTGAGTAAAAAGAGTTTACACAAAGCTCATTTTACACAGTTTTTGCGAGCAGAGACATTCCCTTTGTCACACTGATCTGACCCTTCGATTAGAGCGGCCAAATCGCCGAACGGTGCGACCTCAGTCTGACCAGGAAGCTGCCGAGTCCAAATCCACTGTCACGTGTAGAAAACAGTCTTCGGAGAAACTACTATTCAGAGTCATTGTGTTGCTTTGTCTGGACATTTATACTTTGTGTTATAATTTGAAGTTAGGGAATGACAAAACATGAAAAACAACCTTTTAACTTGGTCCACATGATTTAGTTTGAACACGCATAAGGTCTGATTAAACTGAAGTCAAACATACCAAACCGACACCTTTGAGTAATGAAACAATATGAATGAATGACAACCGTAGCTCTTTGAGAGGCTTTGACAAGTGCCTTATTATTTGCCATGAGCTGATTGAAAGCAGCGTGTTGCGTGCCGTGGACTTGGAGATCGCGTGTGTCTCTCTCTTCAGCGTGTCTCATGCTCTCACCTCTTCCTGTCCATCCTGTTCAGTCTGTTTCATTAACACTGACACTCTTTAACCTGGAACAAGAGGAATGTAAACAACAGCCCGTGCAGCACCTCGGACCCCGCAGAAAGCCAAGCCGAACGCGCTTGAATCCAATAAAACACATCTCGAATCACAAAAGCACTGTAAATAAGATGTATGCATGTGAAATTAAACTGGAAAATTGTATTGTATTGTTTTGTTTTGAGAGAGAGAGAGCGAGCTAGAGAGAGAGAGAGCGAGAGAGAGATTTGTGAATGGGACGAGGCTCTGTCACATTCCATTCATAAATGCAGCTGTATCTGGAGTGTCTGCTGTCTGATTTTACACAGGTCAACACAGCCGATTTAAACATGTATCAGCTCTCACAATGTCATTTTAGTTGTATTCATGCAAATCCTTCAACACATTTTTTTTTTTTTTTTTTTTTTTCAACATTTAAAACATTGCTTTAAAACATCACTTCATTTTTTTTTCTTCTTTTTTTTTCTAAACAACAATAAACAACAAAGAAAAAAAATGAAGGCACACAAAGTCCCATTAATCCAAACTCTGTCAAATGTGTCCGTTTTCAGAGTAAGTCCCACACTCTGTCTGCTTTTCAATGTCTTCAAATCATGACCATAATAAGTTACTTCACAAACAAGAATCCTGTGTCTGAGTTCGGGCACAAACCCACCAGTAGTGCAGGCATTTGACCAATCGCATGCTTTGACACACAAGTCAAAGGTAAAGGTCTATTTTAGCAGGAATATAGACTTTATTTTATTTGATCTATTTTTAAGGGAAGTGCTTTGTGCATTTGTGGATGGGAAACATATCTGTCCTTTTCTGTTGGATTTAACAAAAAGTGAGATTTGCAGCTAACAGGTTGTTACGCTGTTAGCTGCCCAGGTCAGGCAAATATGGACCCCTATTCACCTTTTTTTGGAAGCCCGTCTGTGTGCCACCCTGGAAGTGCCATTACAACGCAAGTGCCGATCCATGACGAAAAGAGGGAAAAGTGGACAAAGCGGAATAAGGTCAATACCATTTAAACTTATATTTTAATTTTTTTTGTACCTAGTATTACGGTTTATTTGAATGACATGGAGGATGGAGCCAGAGCATTTACAACTTTATATGTCAGGAGAAGGATATATATATCAATTCTAAACTCAATAGAAAAACAGATGATACTTGTGGTCAAGTCAACCTGAACAATGACATAATAAATCATCTTTAGAATCCCAGTGGATGGACGCTGAGGTGAATGTGAGTGAATGAGAATGTCTGTTTGAGCCAATGTAAACAAAGGGAGGAAGTGTGTCTGTCAGCGTGCAGTTTAAAGACCCACTGAGAGCGCAGGAATCCTCCGTGACAGGCACTTCACCTGTCCACACTGCAGAGCCAAAACTCACTACAGCCATAGAAACACAACACCAGGACAATGCTGAAGAGGTGAGAGTGGAGAGACGCGATTGGCAAAAGAAAAAAGAAACGTGAGGTAATCGGGGTGTTAGGATCAGCTGGGGTTTTAACAGGGGAAAGTGCACTTCTCCAGCCAAACCGGGATTCATGAAGAAAGCTGTTTGGTTATAAAATATATAATGATAGGAAATCAATAAACTACACAACTTATTCTCAGGTCAGGTCTCAAAATACAAACAAAGGAAAAAAATGCTTGCTCATCGTTTAGAAGTGTAGGCTTGTCATTGATGCTTCAAACATTTGGGTAAATCTGGGACTTTGGGCGGTTACTATCATCAAAGTACTGATGATGCAAGCACTGTGATTGGTACATTAACTTCTAAAGGAGACATTATGCTTTTGGGAGGTTATTTAGTATGAAACTATAACATATAGGTTGTTTTTTGTCCATTATAAACTGTAAAGCTAATCTAAAACGACTTAATTATAGAAACAGCTTAAACCTTAGATGAAAAAAACAATAAAACCAATTACAACACTCCTTTAAGAAGGGACACTATTAGAATTAAAAGCTCATAAAAGTTCATTTTTCATAATCTGTCTGTTCCGTCTCGTTAAGACAAACATCTCATCTGTAATAATGTAATTGTGAATTTCCCCAAAAGGAAGAAAAAAACCCCCAAAAAGAATCATTCCATGCCGCACCAGGACACTGCTGACCGACACAGAAGCTGGAACGGTTCAGGCTGATGCTGAAGTGAACCTAAACATAGCCTTAACACGCTGACCTCACCGCAAGAAGGTCCATGGTTCAACTTCTGAATTTTGGGGGCCCATTCTGTATGTGACCTGGTGCTTTGGAGATTCACTGGGAGGTCCTGGTCAAATAAAAGTCAATAAATAGGGAAAAGAGAAAAACAAACATCTTCATTCATCAAAAGACCCTCTAAAGGCCCATTCTTCTGCCTCAGCCTGAAGTGGAGACAGAGGCAAGTCCTTCTCATTACGGAATTATTAGAGCATGTCCTGGTCTTTGTGTTTGGACCGTTGGACGCACTCAGACACTCTTCAGGTCTGACCCCATTCAGAGACTCCACTCAGCGCTCCGGATTTGCGCTGGGGTCCCTGTCCACAAACGCCTTAGACCATTAAGCAGCATTAACCAGGAACGTCAACACAATCAACATGTTTGGGGACACGGCGCAGCGGGAGCCAGGGAGAGCGGCGGTAATTACACGACACATGTTGTGCTGCAAAATGCACTTTTTGGAGCTTTTCATTATGTTATAACATTGTTCTCACGTCAAAAACCTCAGAAAACACTCGGTTAAAATGTTCCTAAATGTGTGACATCAAATGTTGCGCTCTGGAGGTCTCCTGTTGTTTTGAACTCCATAAATCCTCGTCAGACTCGTTCTGAGCATTTCTGTCTCAAATCATGTTCATTACAACAGTGTGCTCATGTCGAGCCAAACTAGCTTTTGTTTATTTCCACGTGGTTTTCAATACATACATTTCAGTTTAAAAACATGAGGTACAAGAGCATGTTTAAAGTACAGTCCAAATAGTGCATAAAATGTGTACTTTAAGTGTAAGAGCGTCGATATATTCATGTAATTCACAATATTATTATGAAGAAACTCACACAGCAAAGCTCTTGCATCAAGGGGCTCTTGTTATCATTTTAAAGATAACAATTTCCACGAGACCCCCATGATGCAAGAGCTTTGGTTCATGGCTTGTTCAGTATGTTTTGTCTGATTTACTTCAAATACAATTTATTATATTTTTCATGCAATTTAATAAATTTATTTTTCTGTATACCTTTGGTTTGTTGGAATGAAGTCGATGAAATGGCTCAAAGAGAGGAGAGAGACATTCAGCAACGTGTTGGAGCCAAGAATTAATATCTTGAAGCTGAGGCCAATTTGAACAGAATTGAGATACAAACATTTGAAATTTGAGTTTTATTTTATCTACAGTCAATCTTCTGTTTGTAAAAGCATGTGGTTTGGAGTAGTAGTTTAGTAGTTTGGAGTAAAAAATGTAATTATTTTTGTACTAAAGTACCTTCAAGTAACGTTTTAGCGAAACATTGGAGCTTTTTTTGTTTCTGGAGCTGCTGGACTGTGGCGCTTCACCTCTCTCTGACACAGACCAGAGCCTCTTCCTCTGAACCCCAGTGTTGTGCAAACATTGTGAGAACGTCATGCTCCACCACTCACCATCTGCCTGCCTTTGGGCCCGTCTGTGGACACGAGAGAGAGGAAGGACGGAGAAGAGACAAAGGAGAGGGAAGAGAGAGAGTTTAGGTCGGATAACTCAACGAGAAGAAGTGCAGCAGGTGGGCCAGGTCCACAACACTCGCCTAACGCATGGTCCGTAGCCCTGTTTACAAGATTTTAGAGTGTAGAATTTACAACGCCAAAGGAAAAAAAAACAATAGAAGAGAGAGAACACGCTCAGAAATGTTCCAGAAATGAGAAGAAACCCACCGCATCAGTCGGGTTTAAGCTGAAAGATCATCACACTTGCTCGAAGATATTTGCTTAGTTGAATCCAAGTGGTGACTTTTTTTGGGTAAGCAGTGTACGTGAACCTTAACAGGAGAAATGCATTGCACCAGGTTGTGGCTCGAGTGCAATTTTTTCTGAAACATCATACTTCTGAGGTGAATATGTTGCCCTGAAGCTGGCATTGAACGTCCTGGTCCAACCTTTGGGTTTTGAGACAACCGCTCCAATAGGGCTGCAACTAGTCAAACAATTATATGTATGGTATTCATTCATATTTTAACCAAATAGAGGTTGAAATAAGGCTTAGTTTGATTTAAAAACGCTGCTGTTTATTATAAAAAGTATTTTTTTAAGGCTTTGTTTTATAGTTAATAGTCAGCTTGTCACAATTATTCTCATTAATTGTTGCAGCATTTCAGTTTTTTAAATATTTATAACAAAATATAAAACACAGAACATGACGAAGAGAGAGAGAAAACTTCTACTGTACATGAAATAATAAAGCTGCGCAATCTGGAATCTACACTGAATTATAAATAAAAAATACTGAAAATGAGCTGAAATGAGTTTCTCTGCATTTGACCCGTCCTGTCAATGGCAGTAGCATAATGATGCCTGTTAGTGGACAACTGCAACCAGGAATCCTTCTTGATATCTTGACCTGGGATGTTGGTAATATTTCCCAAACGACTTTACCACACTCCTCCCTGAACCGACACCTTAACGTGGTGGAGGGGTTTGAGCGCCCGAATGATCTCAGGAGCTATGTTGTCCGGGGCTTCAAGCCCCTGGTAGGGTCTCCCAAGGCAAACAGGTCCTGGGTGACGGGTCAGACAAAGATCGGTTCACAAGCCCCCTATGACGAAAAAAAAAACCAAGGCCAGTTACGTCGCCCGGATTGGCGTTACCGGGGCCCCACCCTGGAGCCAGGCCTGGCGTGGGTGCTCGACGGCGAGCGCCTGGTGGCCGGGTCTTTCCCCACGGGGCCCCGGCCGGGGTGCAACCCAAACGAGTGACGTGGGGCCGTCCTCCGTGGACCCACCACCTGCAGGAGGATCCGTAAGGGGCTGGTGCAGAGGGATCTGGGCGGCAGTCGACGGCAGGGGCCTCGACGACCGGATCCCCGGACGCAGAGACTAACTCTGGGACATGGAACGTCACCTCACTGGGGGGAAAGAGCCTGAGCTTGTGCGGGAGGTTGAACGGTTCCGACTAGATATAGTCGGCCTCACCTCCACGCACAGTTTGGGCACTGGAACCCATCCTCTTGAGAGGGGCTGGACGCTCCACTTCTCTGGTGTTGCCTGCGGGGAGAGGCGGCGGGCGGGCGTGGGCTTGCTTATTGCCCCACAGCTCAGCCGCCATGTGTTGGAGTTTACCCCAGTGAACGAGAGGGTCGCGTCCCTACGCCTTCGGGTTGGGGACAGGTCTCTCACTGTGGTGTCGGACTCCGTTGTTCTACTGGGGGACTTCAACGCCCACATGGGCAACGACAGTGACACCTGGAGAGGGGTGATTGGGAAGAACGGCCCCCCGATCTGAACCCGAGCGGTGTTCAGTTATTGGACTTCTGTGCTAGTCACGGACTGTCCATAACGAAAACACCATGTTCAAGCACAAGGGTGTCCACCAGTGCACGTGGCACCAGGACACCCTAGGCCGGAGGTCAATGATCGACTTTGTTGTCGTGTCATCTGACCTCGGCCGGCGCGTGTCTTGGACACTCGGGTAAAGAGAGGGGCGGAGCTGTCAACCGATCACCACCTGGTGGTGAGTTGGATCCGCTGGCGGTGGAGGAAGCCGGACAGACTTGGCAGGCCCAAGCGTATAGTGAGGGTCTGTTGGGAACGTCTTGCGGAACCCGCTGTCAGCAGGGTCTTCAATTCACACCTCCGGGAGAGCTTCTCCCAAATCCCGGGGGAGGCTGGGGACATTGAGTCCGAGTGGACCATGTTCTCGACCTCCATTGTCAATGCGGCAGCTCGGAGCTGTGGTCGCAAGGTCTCAGGTGCCTGTCGCGGCGCCAACCCCCGAACCCGGTGGTGGACACCGGAAGTAAGGGATGCCGTCAGGCGGAAGAAGGAGGCCTATCAGGCCTCTTTGGCTTGTGGGACTCCTGAGGCCGTTGAGGGGTATCGGCGGGCCAGGCGTGCCGCAGCTCGTGCTGTCGCAGAGGCAAAAACCCGGGTCTGGGAGGAGTTCGGGGAGGCCCTGGAGGAGGACTATCGGTCGGCCCCAAAGAAATTCTGGCAAACCGTCCGGCGCCTCAGGAGGGGGAAGCAGTGTTCCACCAACACCGTTTACGGTGCGGGTGGGGACCTGCTGACCTCGACTGGGGACGTCGTCGGGCGGTGGAAGGAGTACTTTGAGGACCTCCTAAATCCCACTGCCACGTCTTCCGAAGAGGAAGTAGAGACGGAGGACTCGGAGGCTGACTCATCTATCACCCAAGCCGAAGTCACTGAGGTTGTTGGCAAACTCCTCGGTGGCAGAGCTCCGGGGGTGGATGAGATACGCCCCGAGTACCTAAAGTCTCTGGATGTTGCAGGACTGTCTTGGTTGACACGCCTCTGCAACATCGCGTGGCGGTCGGGGTCGGTGCCTCTGGACTGGCAGACCGGGGTGGTGGTCCCTCTGTTCAAGAAGGGGGACCGGAGGGTGTGCTCCAACTATAGAGGGATCACACTCCTCAGCCTCCCTGGTAAGGTCTATTCCAGGGTACTGGAAAGGAGAATCCGACCGATAGTCGAACCTCAGATTCAGGAGGAGCAGAGTGGTTTTCGTCCTGGTCGTGGAACACTGGACCAGCTCTATACTCTCCATCGGGTGCTCGAGGGTTCATGGGAGTTTGCCCAACCAGTCCACATGTGCTTTGTGGATCTGGAGAAGGCTTTCGACCGTGTCCCACGGTGTGCCCTTTGGGGGGTGCTGCGGGAGTACGGGGTCCGGGGCCCTTTGCTCAGGGCTGTCCGGTCCCTGTATGACCGGAGCAGGAGCTGTGTTCGCATTGCCGGCAGTAAGTCAGATCTGTTCCCAGTGCGTGTTGGACTCCGCCAGGGCTGCCCTTTGTCACCGGTTCTGTTCATTGTTTTTATGGACAGAATTTCTAGGCGCAGTCAGGGGGCGGAGGGGTCCGGTTTGGAGAGCACAGGATCTCATCTCTGCTGTTTGCAGATGATGTTGTCCTGATGGCTCCATCAAACCTGGACCTGCAACATGCACTGGGACGGTTTGCAGCCGAGTGTGAAGCAGCTGGGATGAGAATCAGCACCTCCAAATCTGAGGCCATGGTTCTTGACCGGAAAAAGGTGGCTTGCCCTCTCCAGGTGGGTGGGGAGTCCCTTTCCCAAGTGGAGGAGTTTAAGTATCTCGGGATCTTGTTCACGAGTGAGGGAAGGATGGAGCGTGAGATTGACAGGCGGATCGGTGCAGCGTCTGCAGTGATGCGGTCGCTGCATCGGACCGTTGTGGTGAAGAAGGAGCTGAGTCGAAAGACAAAGCTCTCGATTTACCGGTCAATCTACGTTCCTACCCTCACCTATGGTCATGAGCTTTGGGTAGTGACCGAAAGGACAAGATCGCGGATACAAGCGGTCGAAATGAGTTTCCTCCGCAGGGTGGCTGGGCGCTCCCTTAGAGATAGGGTGAGGAGCTCAGTCACACGGGAGGAGCTCGGAGTAGAGCCGCTGCTCCTCCACGTTGAGAGGAGCCAGCTGAGGTGGCTCGGGCATCTGTTCCGGATGCCTCCTGGACGCCTCCCTAGGGAGGTGTTTCGGGCATGTCCCACCGGGAGGAGGCCCCGGGGAAGACCCAGGACACGCTGGAGGGACTATGTCTCTCGGCTGGCCTGGGAACGCCTCGGGATCCCCCCGGAGGAGTTGGAGGAAGTGTCTGGGGAAAAGGAAGTCTGGGAGTCCCTGCTTAGACTGCTGCCCCCGCGACCCGGCCCCGGATAAAGCGGAAGAAGATGGATGGATGGATGGATGGACTTTACCACACACACATCTGCAAGTTTACAAAACACCGTAAGAA
Organism: Chaenogobius annularis; assembly: GCA_015082035.1. Classification (NCBI taxonomy): domain Eukaryota; kingdom Metazoa; phylum Chordata; class Actinopteri; order Gobiiformes; family Gobiidae; genus Chaenogobius; species Chaenogobius annularis. The sequence continues at coordinate 159,308 of BJKM01000577.1, read as the reverse complement.
AAAGCAAAAGCTCATTGTTTAAGTATGACACCATTTGTTTGCACTTGAAGCTTGAGTTATATTTGGTCATATGTTTGGGTGTTTATGAAAATAAGACAAAAGATTGGTTGATAAAAGTGTCACTACTAGGCGGATGGTTGCCTGGTATTCCAGCACGTAACTGGGTAAAGTTTGGTACGTGCGTCTGGGCAGCACACTGTGTGCGATCGTATCTGCTCTTTATCCTGTGGCTCAGATACAGATCGCACAGATGGGCCTTTGGAGCCAAACTAACTGCGTCGAATGGAAATACATTGCGGCCGTTCGACATTTTTACCCTCAATGAATCTGGTCTTATATTTGGAAGCGCGGCGTGGATCAAAGCGTTTCCTCGAAATGATCTGAGGTTTGCAGCTGCAGATCTTTGGGAGATGAGTTCTGTGAAACGTGTGGGCCAAACTCGAGTTGCTTATCTTGACATTAACTCTACCATAACTCTGCCACATAAAAGCAAAATCCTTTTAGTATATCGTTAAAGGTGCGCTGCGTAACTTGAGGGTAGGCCACCTGCTTGTCGCCATAGAGATATTTTAGTTTGCTTGGAATGGCTTTAAACTTTTCTATCTTGCATCTATTCAATCACAAGTGTTTTTATTGCACAAATCTATTGAAAAACATACCTACTATGGTTGGACTCGCCTCTCCACAGCTCTGACCTATAACTTGCCTGTTGGCGTCACCTGCTTGTCTCCATGAAGATATATACATTTAATGCCATATTGCAGAACATTTGTTGCAAAGCAGAATAATTTCTTTGGAGACAAGACAGAAAATACTGCACCTCAGACATCTCTCAGACACTTGCCAAGATATGAAGATGCATTTTCCAATCAATACGCAAAGACAAAATAATCAACAAAATGCTTCTCATTTTAATGCCTTTTTCCTTGACTCCTCAGTCAAACTTGATGGTTATTCTGTCGCCCCACCTGCCCTGGAGAAGACTGACAGAAGCGGCATGGTTAATGCTAGAGTGTAAGGTCTAAAGGGTCCGTGGCAAGTGCCCTGTGAGGAAGATCGCTTCCCGGGGCCAGAGCACCGTGACCTGGCCCAGCACAGAGCTAAAGCGGCGGCAGGTGACGGGGTCTGCGCACCGTCATACAGTCTGTGATCCGTTTACCCCTTTTTATACCAAGGCAAAACGGTGATCAGTGTCCGAGAATGCTGGACAAAACGCTGCGCCGGCCTCTGTCTCGGGGGGCTGCGGCTCACTCTCACCGGCTTGTGGTAATAGGCAAAGTTAGGAAAGGGTTAAGGTAAAGACTATGGTTAGGAACAGGGTTATGGTAATTGTAAGGAAAAGCGTCAGACAGAGTTTGGGTTTGGAAAATGCTTTGGGTTTTACAGAAGCAGCAACATAACAACATAACAACATAATAATAGCCTTATCACATCACACACTATAAAATACAACATAAAACAGACACAAAGAAGTTAACACATTGCTGTGGCAAGCACAGATATAGCCACATGTGGGTGACGCGTCTTGCCCGAGGATACAAAATTATTGACAACATATATAATTGTGGGTGAACGCTCTGAAATACAATAAAACTGCAACGCTATGATAATTACACTTCAAGTAGCCTCAATAAAGCAGGAAAAAAGACTTCTTTCAGGCTTAGCAAAGAACTTCATTAGTAGGTTAGGGTTAAGAGTTAAGAGTTAAGGCATTCATTTAGTAGTTACTAAGCTAGGTGTAGTTATTAGTGCTACGATGAAAAATACACTAAAATTGAGAGTTCTTCCTACAGTATATTTCCACTTTACTCAAACTTTATCCAACGCCCAATCTTAACCCATCGTTGTTTGCGGAAAACTGGACTTTTGGACCATAATGAAGTGATGTCTGTATTTATGGAGCGACTTCCTCAGACAGAGAAAGACGTAGAAACAGAATGTTAAAAATGTTCTTATCACGCTGTTATGTTCTGTCTAAATTTATCTGCAGCGGCACATTCCTAAACTGAGGCACTGACGGAGTTTGGTGACGTCGGTTTTCCCCTCTCAGCGTCCACTGAACGAGGCAGATCCACTGGGACGAGGCTATTTCTGAACCCTGTTTGGAGAACATGGGGGTGTGGAGGAAGTTCTACTCTGTGCTAAAGGTACATTTTGTAGTGGAGATACTTTGGCAGGAAACTTAAGAGAAATTAGCTTTATTTTACAGCTGTGGTCACTTTTTAGTACCTGCCATTCATCATGTTACCTGTGATTATTACTAAATGTACAAAATATAGTTTACGATGTGATTGTCATAACCTTTTTAATTGGTCTACAGCGCTGTCATTCATACAGTATGCGCAATGTACGGCACACGGTGGCGGGTATTGAACGATTAAGCTTGGGGTTACTGGGTTTGTCTCTGAAACTGGACATGGAAGTCGTAAATTGGACTCTACAGGAACAAACTGGAGCATGACCTTCCCCACTTGTGTATTTGTATCATTTGCATCCAGGATTTTTTCTTTTTTTATTTACAAAAACCTATGTTATTGTGAAGAAATCGCCATCGGAAACAAATTGTGGAACATTTTCTTCATTAGAGATCACCTATATTTCCACTTACACAAACTTGAACCGACACCTAATTCAAACCCAACATTGTTTGCAAAGTGGAAAAGTAGAATTCGGACCACAAAACCAAAAAAGTAAAGTAAAAGTCTGTGTTTATAGAGTTGCTTCCTCGGATGAAGAGAGACAGAAGCAGAATGTTCAAAATTCTTATCACGCTGTTATGTTCTGTCTTGATGATGAAAATGTTCTGTCACGCGTGTATAGACTCTCAGTTGTCCAGGTAGAAAAAAATCTATCAACTGCACAAAAGTTTAAGACTGAAGATTTTTTGTTCAGTCATATAAATTGCAAAAATAAGAGCTATATTTGGTAATTTTGTATAAAGACTTGAAAGGAATTGGACTTTCAAAACAAATGAATATAAGTTATCATATTCACTATTTCCTGATAGTTGCCTTCTCCATTCTACTGCCGTGATATTAATTATTTAAACTATAAATCCCCCAGATAATTAGTCGACTAATTCAAAATTTGGTCGACCAAGACGCCATCGACCGAATGTCTACAACCCAAGTTTGTGAGCACGTAGGCCTGCAGTGTGACATATACAAGCTTCACAATAAAGAGTGACTCATATGACCGAGTCCACCCGCACTATTATTGGAAACAATGAGCAGATCGTGTTCAGATCTGGGACTAAATATAATCCTCAACAGGGAATAAACCGGGATTTCAAATGACTTCCTTAAAAACTCATTGACCTCATGGGCCCGAGAGAAGGAAGCGCATGGAACAGTGCTTCAACTTTTGCGTTTGAATTTTTTTCAAGTGTGGAAATTTGACCAATAATCTCCTGGCTGATAAATTAAAAAATAAATAAACATCCGTCTAGAGTAATCAGTTAACTCATTAATTAGATCCGATTTTTGGTGAGAAATATGACGATCAACCACACGTATCAATTAATCAGTGGGTTTTTGGAGTAACTGTTGTATTTGGAAGACAAAGTACATTGAATTTTAAACTAGCTCTTTCAAACTAATATTTTCACTTTCATTTTGGCCCTTGCCACTTTATTTTCCCCTTTTTTTGGTGCGTATTCTTTGTCTATTCTGAGGAAATCAGATGGAACCGTATGGCTTAATCTTACTTTAAGATAATCAAAATTCAAAACTCATCAAAATTTTCATCGACAATATTCAGACAATTTTTCAACAATCAATCCAAAATGTTTCTGTAAATGTTTTGGTAGAGGTGTAAAATGAACTTCAATTAACATCACTAAACCCTTTGCCCTGGACGTTTCTCTCTTTTTGAAGTTATTTTTAATAGTTTTCGTTTTAGATGATTTATTTAAATAAATCTAAATTAATTTTGTATATCTCCAGAACAACAATGCAATACCGTATATATATATATATTTTTCTTACTTTTCATACTACATTATATAGGCAAAATGCAGACAAAGCAATAAGCTGTAGACTTCTGTGTCGCTTTCTTGTTTGTGAGCTCACGGCTGGAGGGGCTGAAACAAACCCAGGCTCTGGGGCAGTAAAGTGTGACTTATTTTTCATTCATGTGAAAACACAGGCCATATAAAACCCTCAGCCACAACAACAGCTCTGCTCTGGTCTGAACTGACAAGGAGACTTCTACTGCGGACCCACCAGAAGAAGTCCAGCCAAAGCGACTATGGAGGGATCTCCTGATCTGCTGGGAATCTTGGGATTTCACTTTTTGGGATTTCCTTCTCCTGATTTATGGCTTATTTAGATTTGGAGAGTATTTTTCTTTGGATATTTACAACTATGATCTTAGAACGGGAATATGTTCTTCATAAACAAAGAAAACACTGTTGAAGCTCAGAGTATGGAGGAAGGTCACTGCCAAAAGAACAACTCTGAATGCTCTTGCTCTTTAGACCTGATCTTGCTCGCACTTATGATATGATTCGATTAAAGTGCAGATTTGGACTGGAAGTAAAGAGATTGTACTATTGGTAGGTACATTTCATAATGCCATGGCAATAAGTCTTCTTTATGAGTCTTCTTGAATGATGCCAATTGTGGGAATTGAACGTCCAAGGTTTGGATCTTCTTTAGGAGGAAGGATGATCGCTTACCAAGAGTAGAACCAATCCTGATGCTGCGAAACCGTCTTCAGATCTAGAGTAATTACAGTGTAAGTTTAACTTTGGAATGGAAGTAAAGAGATTGTACTTTTGTTTGCACATTTTTGTAAGAGATCATTTGAAAAGAAATGGTGAAGGCTTAAATTACATTACATTTACTCTTTGTCAAGCAGTGTTTTCAAAAGCTATTTTAGTGCAATACAAATATTGTTACATCTCTTCTTGAGCAAATCCCCTCCATTGTATTGTTCGTGAAACCCGTGTAACATTGCATCAGAATTACAAATCGTTCTGTTTTTGCAAATGAACTCTTCATCTCTTCTACATGAGTGTTGTTGAATGACACCGATGCCAGTTGTAGGAATAAACCACCAAGCTTTAATAGTGGTTGATTCTTCTGACAATCACAGTTGCTACTTTGCCTAAACATTGGGAAAGAACAATTATATTCTCTTTCTGTTTCCAGTAGAAGTTTTCCTCGCGTGACTCCTCCTCCTCAGAACCCAGTCATCATGAAACACCTTGAAACACACCAACCTTAGTCTAATCTCAGTCCTGTCCCATCCAAACCCCACGAGAAAGCGGTGCAGGGGCCACACTTCTCTTTGAGCGTGCCCTTTTGACCTCCGCCGAACGGGGCAGATAAACAGACGGCCCGAGAGGCTGGTAATGAAAGGCAGTTTGGGGCAGGACACCGGTGTGATCCCCTGCAGGACGAGGGGGACAAATAGGATTAGCACAGAGGGGCAGAGTGCGTTGTCTTTTCCTCTTAAAGCTGGAGAGCGAAGACAATTAACAAGACAAACTCCAGAGGCGGCGGATGGAAGGGCTCAAGAAGTGAACTGCAAAAGTGCCAAGTCTGTTTGATTAGATGCTGCTGCTGCTGCTGTTTTTCGGTGAAATTGGTGCCATGGAAGTAGTAGTAGTAGTAGTAGAAGTATCTGGGCATGAGCATATCGAAAAACCCTGCACCCGATGACAGATCCGCCACTGTCTCAATAGTGATGTCGTTGGTTCGCCAGGAATGTTCCACAGAATTGTATTAAATATTTATCTCCATGGAGACAAGCAGTTCATATAAAAAAAAAAAGAAGCATGTTTTAAATCATTTTTAGCAATTAATGTAATATAATTGAAAAAATGCCAGATAATTTACAGACTTCATTTACAGATAAACTTTCCTGGCAATGTAATACCATCTCTATGGAAACAAGCTGTGGCAAACCTCCCACCAGAATAGTTACATAGTGCACCTTTAAATAAAAATGGTTGGAAAAAAAGTGATCAGGCTTGACCAGAAAGCGGATAAATAGGACAAACGGTTAGAGACGTGACTCAATCTCAATCTCAACGGTGCCGAGAGCCAAATGTAAAATTCACTTTTTTGCTGAATATCACTCAGTACATTTCAAGAAGTTTCAGAATGTCAGCATTGATTATTCATTATTTGTGATTATTAAAGTTAAAGTCTTTTTTACAGACTCTCTCTCTCTTTCACAGCTGTCCTGTTCAATAAAAATCTTTTAAAAACAACATTTCAAAAATGATCTAAATTTGTATTTCTTTCAGCTGGCGTTTGGTCAACAACTGGCCATTGTACGCACAAGTTAATTAAAGATTTCATGAGATTTTGGCCATTGTGTCAGTAAATGGATCAATTATACCTTTTCTAAATTAATAAATTAATTCCCTCCAGACACCGGGAGAAACATGCAAACATGCAAAACCCGGTCTGGCCCTGGTGTCAAGCCCACATCTTTCTTACTGTAACCATGCCGCCTATGCAGTACTTAAATAATAATGATAAATAATTGTAAACTAGTTCTTTGTAGTTCTTCCCTTGTTGGCAACTTTCAGTCTTTGGTCAAGAACAATTGGCCACATTAGACGTGAACTGTTCTGCATTTAAAGGGAAAACCTTCATCACCATTGTTTCAATCTGGAAGTCAATACTTACTGTCTGTTTATTTCAATGCAATCCTCCATTTAAGTATTTCTCATAGAATTCTGCAAAAACAAAACAGCTCCATCTTCATTAAACCCGTTCAAACCCCAAACACTGTTAATCGTTTCCATTCTTCAGTCCCTTCAATGAGGCCAATACAAACAGCAGCAGCAGTTAGCAGTTTGGAGCGGCCCCGGCTTTATTTTCAGCGATTTGTGAAAGCGCAGTCATGCAGCTCGAAGCGTAACAATCGAAGGACAATTCTGGGTAAAAACCTTTCAGCGAGAGACAGCTTCACGGGCGGCTGACTATGTAAGAAAAAAATGATGGGTGTAAAGAACCACAAATTCAAAAGCGTTTCAGTATGGTCATTACTCGACTAACTCATTAGAATCACTGATGCTTTTCAGAGGCTTTCTGGGAAGTTTCTGGGCAGAAAAGGGGGGAGAAGTTTTGACATCCGGAGTCGCGAGGTCAATGAGGTTTTTCGGTTCGACCAAAGTGAAAAGTTTAGCCCAACGTTCAACTCTCCTGACTCTACGCCAGACTAACTACGCGGCGGCGTCTCCAAAGAACGATAATTAACAGGCCGAGGTCATGCGCACGGCCCCATATGTGCGTTTGTGTATTTATGTTGACTGTCAAGTGTCACACATAATTACGCAGTGAAAACATACTTAATACGTTGTGATTTTTTAAAAGTTTGAGGTTGGCTGACCAAGGCATGTTCCTAAATGGGTGTCCGGGATTGTCACAACACAATTAAAGATGGTTTACATGGGACAAAGGCGGGTACAACATAGCGAAGGGAGCACCAAGCGAGAGTCAGAGGAGGACAGGCGAACCGTGAGGCAGCTTAAAGTGGACGTCCGGTCAGTCAGTGCAGTGTTTCAAAACAAGAAAGAGGCTGGTTCAGTGTATATTGGAACTTGGCTTCAAAGATTGCAGTGTAACCCAACATTTTATATCATTGCAATTTCATAAAAGTAAACAACAAAAACGTTTTTGAGCTTCCAGCTCAGCTATAACCTAGAACCCTCATCAAAAACATACCTGGAGTTGTATTTAGTTTCATTCATGCTTGTTTAGTTATTCCTGTTTTCGAGGTCATTGCGTCGCTAAGCCTCTAAAAAACACTTTGAATTTCCTCAGATTTGGGATGTCAAAGGTAGAGATCTTGAGATTTCCTGCTGTTTTTAAGTCCATAAATCATCGCCAGACGGTTTCTCCAGGAGTTAGTATTTCCTTGTATCATCAACATTATCACTTTTTCCTACAGAACTCGATCCAAACATGAACATTTCAGTGTTAATGGACTTTATACCTTGTGTTATCCAGACCTTGAATCTTTGGTTTTTTGGTGCAGATTTTAACTTGTTTTGATCAGCTCTTTCCAGGTCGTAAGCACATACTTTACCCATGGATTCTCCACTTCCTCGCTTTGACCCAGCCATTTGTCATCTGCCAGTGAGGCCTGTACAAGAACCTGTTGGTCACATTTTTCCATTGAGCTTCGCAAGAGCAACGCTCTTATTTGAGCTGAAATAACATTTTTTAGACATGGACAACACCAATCTCCTTTTTCTTTGATAGTTCTAGAGTTCTGAACCAGATGCATGTTTTTTTCAAACCCAAACAATTCCATATGTCCTTTTCAAGGTATTAATTATTTTAAGTTTAAAAAACAGCAGAAAATGTATTTATTTATTTGCTATTCCTATTTATTTTCTATTTGTTTATTGATTTGTTTTCCAGCATAACTAGGTAAAACAAGGTCTTTATTTAGACCTGGTGTACATGTTTCTTCTTCTAGGGGTTGAAGGAGAAGAGAGGGTAGGGACATTCAACAAATGGTCAAGGCCGAGAAGCAAACCCACAACGGTTTGCTTGTCAGTTTGTAACACCGACACATGTGCAATAACTACAGTACTGGTGAACACTGTTTTGTTTTTGGTTCTATTTCTACAGTATCTATTGTAACTCAGAACCACATGCTGGTTATGTTTGGCAGTGAGTTTCATCTGGCCTATTAGAATGAATGTATTGATGTAACAGACAAGAAATTACAATCTTCGGTCAAAACTGCCAGATCTACGCATCACTCAGAAGTCCACAGAGAGTAAGTATGCCTTGTCTCTTGTTGGTCCCATTGGCAAAACAACTGATGCGTAGAGTATGATAAAATGTCCCCTCACACGGTGCAGTGTTGAGTTACCTGTTATCCATTTCCTCTGACAGACACAGAGAAGCTTGGAGCCACCGTTAATACGGTCTAATTACTCTGCATTATCTGACAATGGCCTGTAGAGCTACACTTACTCAGGAAGCAGATAAAAGGCACTTCTCAGTTTTCATCTACAGTGACTGAGCCTTAGTAATTACTCTCATTGTGGGTCAACTAAAAGAAGTAATTTGAATCTCTAAGTAGGATAAACTGCATTGAGTGTTACTGACTGACTGACAATTCTTGTTTAATGTATTAGTCACAGGTTTGTTGCAGCTAATTGTAAGGTAAGAAAAGTTATTGTCTACAGACATTGGAGTAATGCATTTGACTGCCTCTGTGACGAGCACAAGCTTTTGTCCATGTTTATGTTGATGGGGGAAACAGAGGAAGTACTTGCATAAAGACATGATGACTTCAATACAGATTTACTAAACCAAATAACCATACATGTAGCTGCTTATCACTACAATTATTAATGTGTAAATGTTTTATTTTCTCCTTTCATATTTTTTTTTAAATTCCATTTTATGGTATTGGATGTTAACTTGGTTTATCTACTATTCTATATATTTTCAACCGCTGTTACACAGAAATGTGTACTGGAAGGTGGTGCTCAAGGCTTTTGCTCTGCTTGTATACAAGTCTCTCCATGGCCTAGCACCAAAGTACATCTCGGACATGTTAGTGCCATATGAACCATCTCGGACCCTGAGGACCTCAGGGACCGGCCTCCTGCTGGTGCCGCCCAGAGTCAGGACTAAACATGGGGAATGTGCGTTTCAGTTTTATGCAGCTAAAATCTGGAACAGTCTTCCTGAGGATGTGAGACAGGCCGCTACTCTGGCAATGTTCAAATCTAAACTAAAAACTGTTTTGTTTGGCTGTGCATATGACTGAAATGCTTTTCTTTGCACTCTTCTCTTTTATGACTTGAACTATTATTTGGTGATTTCTGCCATGTCTTTGTGATTTTAATTCATTTTTTCCTGTTGTGTGAAGCACTTTGAATTGCCTTGTGTACGAGTTGTGCTCTGCAAATAAACTTGCCTTGCCTTAATGTTCCTTTTGGGCATCATTTTTTAGTTTGGTTTTCTGATAGACTAATACATTTAAAACTTAAATTATAGCAAACATTTTAATAACTTAGCGTTTTATGAAGGTAAAGAAACTGATTATAAATTAAAGGTATGTGGTTTGTAGTGACCAAATACCGTCGCTGATTTGCCCTCATTAAACTTTTAATTGAATGTATTTATTTTATTAATTTTTTATTTATTTATCAAAAAACAGAGCAAAAACAAACAATTTAAATGTCGAAAAAATATTTTTTTTTTCGACATTTAAATTGTTGCAGACATATACAAACAAAAATGACTCAATCGCCACTTAATTAACTACATTCTAATATCCCATGTTAATATCTTTATTCTTATCTTGATTATGATCACATGCACACTTATTACTAGAGACTGTGATGTCAATAAAGTTTAAACTAAAGTGAAAACAGTATCCCAATCAATCATTGTCGTTTCTCCTCATTTTCCTGGGTGATGTCAGCGTTTGATGGAGTACTTTTGCGTGACAGGAGCTGTGGCCCCAGGGCCCGTCCCCTAAACTGCTCCTGGCCCCTGTTCGTGCAGCACATTATGAGCTCATAAATCAGATAAAGATTCCTCGGGAAAGCGGAGAGTGATATAACGCTTCCTCGAAACGCCAATCTGTGAATGAAACTATGAGTTGAATGTAAACGAGCTGCTGAGACCGACACATGGAAGGCTTGTGATGAAGGCAGAGAAACTGATTTGATTTATTTTTATATTTATTGCATATTTACACATTTCATATGGTGGCATTGTGGTCTCACAATAATACAATTATAGTATTGTATTATAGTCATAATATATTGAAATAAAAGCGACATTGCTTAAAGGACACATATTTTGTAAAATTGCCTTTTAAGTTTTTAACCATGTTAAAACATTGTTTCCTCATCAAAAACAAACCTGGAGTTGTATTTAGCTTCATTCACACTAGTTTTATATTAGTTACTCAAGAGCATGTTTAAAGGTTTAAATGTTTAAAAAGATGTAACCCTACATATAGTATTGAACTATAGCATACAGCCAGAACCAGCTTTAGTTACAAACTTCTCGGACACAGACACATGTCAACTGGACAGTCACAACAACTGTCACACCTAACTTTACTCAGAGAACAGTGCATTCACCAACCACACACAGATATCAGAACATAAACATGCATGCTACATGATGGCGCTTGTTCACTTGTGGGTTTTACAATTGAGCTCTTTTTTAGCCAATGATCTATGGCAGGGCTATTCAACTAATTTTCCTGAGGGCCAGATTTCTCTGGGGGCCGTGGCCTTTGGGCCTGGTAGGTTACTAACCAGGTCAGAACCAAGACTAACCCAGAATCAAACCAGGTCCAAACCAGGTCTAAAGCAGAATTAAATAAGGACTAAACCAGCGAAACCAGCAAACCAGGTTTAAACTTGCACTAAGCCAGAATTAAACCAGAAAACAAGAATACAATTTTATAATAATAATATTTGGACGATGGGATGCGGACCGGATCAGATCGTTTGGCTGGCCTGATCTGGCCCCTGGGCCTTAAGTTGAATAGCCCTGATCTATGGGCTAACTGAGACTGTGGGATCTGAACCTAATAGCGTGCTAAAGAAGAGGCCTCAGTGTTTATGCAGCGTGCTCTGTGCTGCTGCAAGCTAGTAAAAACAAGCCCAATTTTCATTGTTTGAAGACAATGCTTTATTTCAAATATAGAACTAGAATGGCAATACAGCAACAATAATAATACTGTTAAATATGGTAAATAATCATTCTTTTTAATAACTACTATTTCTTTTCTAAAATGACAGGAGGGGCTTAGCCCATCTGCATTGATACCAGCCATCCCTGATGCTTTTACATTTTGTTCTTAATGATAGAAACAGTTCCATTGACTTCCTGTTCAAAACTGCAATAGGGACATTTCACCATAGAAAGCAGTAGATTGCTGTTTGTGTTCTTATGTTTTGAAAATCAGCTATGTGACATTTTAGAACTCTATATGTCTAACGCTGAGTCTTTTTCAAATAACCGAAAAAAGCACAAGGATGTGGGTGGGGATGGGGGTAGATGAAAACAGGAATTTTCTGAGCACTCAGTTGCGTAATATGTCCATGATCCTTTGCTCCGTTTTAGTGCAGACAACATGAAGCCTGTTAAAAAAGAAGCATTTCTAAAATAATTTTAGCCTCTTAGCAATAAACATGGCAATAAATATCATACCATGAGATTCATGATGTGAGAGACTTACATATCGTTCTATCGCACGCAGCAGGCTTTTCTGTGTGGAATACAAGTTTGTGATGGAAAGTATCGGTGTATTTTCATAGGTGGAGAAAACATACCACTTATGTTTACATTTACAATCATTCATAGAATCAGTCATTTGTCAATTGACCTAAGTCTTGACCTGGTCTAAACACTGGGTTACTATGGAGACCATTCACCTGTGTGTCACCTGTCATAGGCCCCACCCCCTGCCCTGCCTCTGCACTCACACGCAATGGGCCTCAGAGCAGCAGAGACAAAGAGCAGTCACTGAATACACAAAAGACACAGCACTTTAACACGAGCACAAGAGCTGTTCTGTAAGGGTCGAGGTCAAGTTTATTTATAAAGCACATTTACAAACCGTCATCACTGCCACAAAATACCGTACAAGATAAATGATGGCACAATCATAATAAAATATATGGTAAAAAAGATATATAGTTAAAATATATCTAACAATGAACATAATAATTTACATGTTCAGTTCATCTTGAGTTAAAATTGAATACAGGCAGAGAAAATTCCCTTGTCAAGACAATATTCTGCACTGCCGTAAGCCCTAGAAGTATGATTTGTATGTTTGTTTTGTATATGTTGTCTGATAGAAATGTCCAAAACAGTGGAAAGAGTTGTGGGTCAGAGGACGCTGTCCGCGGTGCTGAACTGACTCTGAACCAGAACAGAACTAAACCCGGTCTGGCTTTGCACTCATTCTCATTGCTATCATTGCTATCAATGATATGTTGATATTTTATATATTTATTTATCTTTATTTAACCAGGAAAGTCCCACTGAGATTTAGAATATCTTTTTAAGAATGAAAAAGGCCAAACTTTGCACAATAGGTTGAAAACGAAATTATAAATAGCACATTTAATTCATATTTATACCTTCAGGATAATTAAACAATCTTTATAATATTACAGTTTTAATTAAAAAATGAAAATGTAATACAATAGGATTAGTAGTGACACATGATATGCAATGCAAAATGTCAACAAAATAAAAAATGAATAAGGGCTCTTAATTCATCACGTTTGAGTAACTCGCTGTTGTTCTTAGAAAGCGTTCAGTCTGAATTCTTGAGTCCAGGCCCGTGACGCAGAGGCGCACGCGGGCCTCCGCCTGGTGGCTGCATAGAAAAGCGCACTGCCCCGGGGATGTGAACAGAGGAAACAAGAGCTGTGAGCAGGAGGCGCTTTGCGTCCTACAGTTACAGTTTAGAACCGAAAGAAATAAAAATATAATCATCAACAAAATAGATTAGATTAAATGTATTCTATATATATTTATCTATCTATCTATCTATCTATCTATCTATCTATATAAATATAAATATAAATATAAATATAAATATAAATATAAATATATATATATATATATATATATATATATATACCAAAACACACTTTCATGTTCTAAAACATAATAGCTTAACAGAGGTACAAATAAGGCTGACTCAAATGTAATTATTCATTAATAAACCAATTCTGCGTAATAGCTTCCAATATAATCCTGAATAAAATCAAACGATTGCAATTATTGGATTTTTTTTCTTGGAACGCGTTTCACTTGCGTCTGTTGCAGCCGCACTCACGCGCTCAGAGAAGGGAGGGCCTCGTGAGCGCGCCTGGTGCTGCTGCTGTGGAGGATAAATGGGGAGCTGCAGCTGCGGCGTCTCAAAGCCTCAATGGACCGAGGAGTGAGACGCACCGTTCTGCATCACCGCGCCGCGCAGCCTCTGCCTCAGGACGCGTGCCTCTAGAGCCTTTAGTGGATGAGACTGACGCCTCTGCCACCTGTGCCACCCGTGCCACCTGTGCCACCCGTGCCACCTGTGCCGCGCGGATAAAGTCCTCCTAATGTGGTCTTTGCTGCGCAACATGCACGTCATGGACCTGACGGCCGAAAGCATTCACCCCGCGACCTTCAGGGCGCTGCTGCTCTCGTGCGTCACGCTGCTGTTCACGTTGCACCTGTGGCGCTGGCTGCGGACGCGCTCCTCGCTCCCGGGGCCTTTCCCGTGGCCCATCATCGGGAACGCGGCACAGATGGGTAGTGCACCACACAAGTACTTTGCGCGTTTGACACAGAAATACGGTGACGTTTTCCAGATCAAACTGGGCTCCAGGCCCGTGGTGGTTCTGAACGGAGACTCCATCAAACAGGCGCTGGTCAAACAGGGACCGGACTTCGCGGGGAGACCGGACTTCACCTCGTTTAAGTACGTTTCTGAGGGCAACGGAGTTGCGTTCAACACTACAACTGACTGGTGGAAAGTGCACCGAAAAATATCACAATCCACTTTGCGTATGTTTTATCAGGGCAATCCTGAAACCAAGAAAACATTTGAGCGTCACATTCTGTGTGAGTTCAAAGAACTTCTGCAGCTTTTTGTGGAGAAGACTAAGGAGCAGCGGTACTTTGTGCCTCTGCCATATCTGGTGGTGTCCACGGCCAACACCATGAGTGCGCTCTGTTTCGGAAAGCGCTACTCGTATGAAGATGAAGAGTTCCAGCAAGTCGTGGGCAGAAACGACCAGTTCACCAAGACCGTGGGCGCGGGCAGCATCGTGGACGTGATGCCGTGGCTGCAGTACTTTCCAAACCCCATCAAAACCATCTTCGACAACTTCAAGAAACTGAACTTGGAGTTCTGCACGTTCATCCGCGACAAAGTTGTGGCGCATAAGAAGACCATGGAGTCCGGCATCATCCGGGACATGACGGACGCGTACATTGTGGCGCTGGACAATCTGCGGGACCGCTCCGGGATCACGCTGGAGAAGGACTTTGTCACACCGACTCTGGGAGACGTGTTCGGGGCGAGCCAGGACACGCTGTCCACGGCGCAGCAGTGGATCATCCTCGTCCTCATCAGGTCAGTGCATTAAAATAGCAGTTTAGGTGCAATACATGTTTTAAGAGTGCTCTGTAAACTCTCAAAAGTCTTGATAATTAAGATTGGGCTGTAATGAAAGAACATTCATTTTATGACACTGAAATGACAAAATGAGCAGGTTGTTTATTGCTGAGGTTCTCTTTTCACACGAAGAACCACCTAAGAAAATAATTGACCTCTAGAAACAGTCCATAACATGACCATTCTGGTTCTAAACTATATTAAACCAGGTCCAAAATAGGACTACACCTTTGTTATACTTTTAAACAATTAGACTAGCCTAAAAGAGAACAAAATGTGCTTTAAAAAGATTCTAAATTCAGCAAAAAAAATTACTAACGCTGAGGAATCCACATATCACAAAAAAATAACACCTGTTTCTCAATTAATGGAGTTATGAATCAATGGCTCTGCGTGAAATAATTTTCCTCGTTTGGCACCTTATATCATAATAATAATAAAGAGAGAGGGAGAAGAGGAGAAGTGGGTGGTAAAGAGACAGGTGGAGTGGCCTGATCTGAGCTGATGAGTAAGTGCACTGTCAGCATTTTCCCAGAAAACACACACTCAGGTCTGATGTTCAGAGCATCGCCGCGGGGACAGACAGAGCCAAAGAGATATCGAAAAGTCACGGTGTAAAAAGGGTACTTTTTTCAAAGAAACTGAATTGAAAAACATCATAAGACTGTGTATTTGATATTGTTTTTGGCCCCCTGTGTTTGGTAAGCTCTGGCTGGTTTAATTCAGCTTGAAGTTAACGATTGAGCCTTTTCCCAAACATTCAAATGACATTTTCCTACTTCCTTTTGAACATGAGTAATTTATTTGATTGACTTTCACTTGTTTGAACTTAAAGAACAAATACAAACGTGATGATATAATGAACTTTACTCAGAGCTACACATGAGTAAAGCTTCTGCCACGCTGGTCTGATAACGCTGCCTGTGTCCTGCAGGTTCCCAGAGTTGCAGCAGCGCCTGCAGCAGGAGGTGGACAAGGTGGTGGGCCGGAGTCGTCTGCCGTCGCTCGAGGACCAGCCGCGTTTGCCCTACGTCATGGCGTTCATCTACGAGGTCATGCGCTACTCCAGCTTCGTGCCGCTCACCATCCCTCACGCCACCACCACAGACACCTCCATCAGCGGCTTCCCTGTGCCCAAGAACACCGTCGTCTTCATCAACCAATGGTCCATCAACCACGACCCCAAAATGTGGGACGACCCCGAAACCGTCAACCCGCTACGGTTTCTCACAGCAGAGGGCGCCCTAAACAAGGATCTGACCAGCAATGTGCTCATCTTTTCTCTGGGCAAACGGAGGTGCATCGGCGAAGAGCTGTCCAAACTGCAGCTGTTTCTGTTCACGGCGCTCACAGCTCATCAGTGCGACATCAAGTCCGACCCCTCCAGGCCCCCGTCGATGGGCTACGACTACGGGCTGACGCTGAAGCCGCACGCGTACCAGATAGCGGTGTCGGTAAGAGACGATATGAAGCTCCTGGAGATGGACAGAGGTGGACGAGCGGAGGAGTCGGACTCTCAGATGAGCAGCAGAATTTAGAGGAAAAACATGAAGGAAGGCTCAGCGTGGCGCTTTGGACTTAGGCTCTGAAGTGAGGTTTAGGAACCACGGGAAAACGTATATTAGCTCCATAAATATGAACAAACGCAGAAATAAGAGATCAGAAACAAAACAATCGTGCACAAAAACCAGGGAAAAGTAATCCCCTTGCTCTAATTAACTTGTAATGAACAAAAATAGGTAAAACTTTCTATTAACTACACATTAATAAAGCATGAACAAAGGCTTAATGCATAATGAACACATACTTTATTAAGAATGATTCAGGCTTAGTAGGGTAACTACTTAATTAAGAAGTTACTAAGCGTGAATCGTTCTTAATAAACTACTTTGATTTACTTAAAAGTGTTAATTAAGGTGTAGTTAATTATAAAGTGAAAGAAAATGTCTCCTGAATGAAATGCAGGTTTGTTCCGCCATTGGATTTGAACAACCATTATTCTAGTTGGAATAAAATAAAGAATAAAAAACTGTATTTATCGGCCTAAAAGCTACACGGGCATAAGCCTAAAGAGTTTAAAGTTGGATCACACAATTTTTTAATATAAGAAACGATGACTGATAAATGATTTGCCTTGGACCAACGTAAAATAAAGAATTATTTTTATTTTTATTTTCAAGCATGAAGTGACAATTGGCCATCAGCCTAAAACTTTTTTGTCATATGTTTCCCCTCCCCCACCTTTTATTATTTTTTTTTTTTTTTGTAAATTTTTTTAAACAGGACGCTGAGCGTGAAATGGGGATGAGAGAAGGGAGGACATGCAGTAAATTGTCGGAGCCATGATTCAAACTCACGACACTGCCTGGCATATGTGCTGCCGCCTTAGCACTCGGCCACCGGGCAGCACTGTTTCCCCTTCTCGAATACTTCTGAACAGTTTACACATTTATTGGCGCTAAATCTACTTTTTCCCATCAACTTTCAACTGTGCTTTTAAACGTGGATCACTTCATGAGCTGTATTTATAAGCTCAAATCTCAGGCAAAATTATTTTTGGATTTTGAATCAAGACTTTAAGTATTAAGTGACAAACTCTTTTGGGAATTGAACCTTGACCACTGTCTGTTTTATCACTGGAGACAGGCCACTGGACAAATGCTGCTTCTTCACCAAACATGGACTTCCTGTTGCTGTGAAGTTATTTTGTGTTTTGCTGTGTCGATGTAAAATAACCATTTTTTATCATCCAGGGATCCAAACTTACTATTTCTAAAATCTTTTCTAAATACACCTTCCTCTATTTAAAACATGGAGCTAAATTGACAAAGCATATTTTTTAGACCTTTAAAGGTGCACTATGTAACTTTCTCGGAAACCTGCTCATCTCCTTGCAGATCTTTGCATTATGTTATGCTTATGTATCTCCATGGAGACAAGCAGGCAAGACACCAGGTCAAGTTACGGCTCAGATCTGTGGAGAGGCAACGCTGCACAAAGGAAAGTTTTTCACCATATCTTCGTGTCATTAAATACATGCTGGATGTGTTTTAATGCCATGGCGATGAACGTTCCAGGCAAAGAAACTCACAATTACAATTTTTTTTTTTTTTTTAAATTTGAATGGAAGAAAGTCCTGTTGAACAAGAAAAGTTACACAGTGCACCTTTAAAATTAGAACCTGCTGAAAGGCCACTCTATCAAGCATTACATTCTTGTTGTTGTCTTTGGGCAAGGCACTTGAGCAGAATAACAGGTTACTCAAACCATGCAAGAAATGTCCCGAAAGGACTAAAACCGGTACAATCATTAAAGAAAAAAGGTTTCATTGTTATTAAACCTTATGATACATTTAACTGAGGTAAAGCAAAACCTATTTTAAAAAAAACTAAAATGAGTTTCCCATACAACCCTTATTCCCCCATACAACCCTTATTCCCCATACACCCTTATTCCCCCATACAACCTTATTCCCCCATACAACCTTATTCCCCATACAACCATATTCCCCATACAACCCTTATTCCCCATGCAACCCTTATTCCCCCATACAACCCTTATTTCCCCCATACAACCCCTTATTCCCCCATACAACCCTTATTTCCCAAATACATACAACCCATATTCCCCATAACAACCTTATTCCCATAGCAAACCCTTATTCCCCCATACAACCCTATTCCCCTACAACCCATATTCCCCCATACAACCCTTATTCCCCCATACAACCCTTATTCCCCCATGCAACCCTTATTCCCCCATGCAACCCTTATTCCCAAAACATTTATTCAGAAATTGCTGCTCACAACATGTAAAAGATCTACTGCTTCTTCTAAAAAGTGTCCTATTTCTACTCTTCAAAATGTTCTCTAAACCGCTGCCACTGTTCTTGCCTCACATTTAGGATGACATCATTTGCAACACAAAAGACGATGAAACTCAGGAATGTAATCAATGTTAGACTCATTTAAGCTTCACTTGGACACGGTTCAGACCAGATTATAGAGAAGGAAGGACTGTACGCCACTAACTTTAGAACAGTGTTACTTTGATTTTTTGTATTTTTTGTATTTGTGATGTGTTTTGTGTTAGATGCTGCTCCATTTGGACATTATTTTGACGCCAGTAACTGAGGTCAATTACACTGCAACAAGACATTTGGAAGTTCAATTCAGACTTTTAAGGTATTTCTTATTAGATTCAATATATAGTTTATGGATGATTTACGATTTGAAACCAAATCAAATGTTTAAAAGTATTTGAAAATACATTTGAAATTGAAGGCCAAAAATCATTTCAATTTAATATTTGAAACATTAGATTTTGGGGCAAAAGGGGTGAAAAAGAAAAGGAAAAAGGAAAACAATAATTGACAAACTAGGTAAATAAATCTAAATATATTAACTACTCAAGTAAAAGTGCACCTGCTTGTCTCCATGGAGATGTCATTGCTTTGTTTAGAATGTTCCGAAGTATGGCATTGACCCATTTATTTAGCATTTATTCAACATGTTTTGTTTTTTTTACGTAAAAATATACATTCTCGCTGTAAGCGACTCACCTTTCCAGAGATCTGACCTGTGACTTGGCCGTGTGGCATCACCTTCTTGTCACCGTGGAGATGTCATATTGTGGAATATGCCAAAGCGCCATAAAAGTTACATAGTGCATCTTTACAATAAACAATCTGAATTCAAGTTTAGATATTCTGTTTTGTTGTAACGTTTCACTGACTTTGTTATTTATTCCTGGGATATTTCTTTGCTATAGCCGCTCTGCACTGACTATAAACCAGAATTTCAGGCATTTTTGAGTAAATTCCTCTAAAACATACAACTTCGGAAACATGTCAAAATACATGATGGAGTTTATGTGTGTGCCTTCAGAAATCCCCCTGATCTATACATTTTACACAAAACACAACTGGATGAATCGACTGCTTGTCCGTACAAAGAGAGACTGGAGCTTCCAAAAATGTCAACAAATGCCTCAAATCCAATGTCTTTACCTTTCTTTTGACAGAATATTGTCTGAAAACTAACGTAAAACGTGCCTCGTCTTCGCTGCAGCTCAGAATTTGGTTTCGACGTGTCTAAAGACTGGAAGATGCAAATGATGTTTGTACAGTGCAGAGTGTAAGACAAATAAACTAACATATTTTTACAGTAAGGTTTGTGAAGTGTCTTGTTTCTATAAAGTATACGGAATATATTTACTTGTAAATGAAAGCAGTACATTTGAGTGCAAGTCCAATAACGCAATTAACGAGTCAAATGAATAATGTTTGCTTGGTTCTAGTGGGAGGGTCCGGAGCTGAAATGTTTTGAAACCCCTGTAGTAAATAACATGGAGGTTTTTTGCTGGTCCTAAGCCTGGGTAAAAAAATAAACTTAGGTGAGAAAAAGTATTCAGTAAAACCTTTGGAATATAATTAATGCTTTCAATCAAGTGTTGTGTTTCTGATTTGTTTTAGTGTCTGATGCATTGTGGATGTCCTCAGACCTTCATGTTTGTACTGGCTTTCGGCACAAAGGCCACATTTGAATCCTTCTGTCCCGGGGCAGCCCAGGCTCAGCGCACACTATTGTCCAAGCAAAGCAACTAAGCAAGGGAAGGTTAGATCTGTGGAGAGGCGCAAGTGTAGGACAACGCTGCTGTTTCTGCTGTTGTGAATGGAGAATGGGGGACGGCCAGTGCAATGACCTTTGGGCCTTAGGCGGGGCACAGGAAGTGTTTGGGATCTCCCTGTTTTTATCTTACTCGACAGAACATCCTGCAGAAAGAGAGAGAGAGAGAGAGAGAGAGGGTATAAATAGGGTAGTGCATGACAAATTCAGAAAAAAAGACTTTATCGTATTGTATCTGCACTCACAAATAACGTTTTCCTTTCATGAACTCAGGAAGTGGCCATGTTGGATTTTCTACCTCAGGTTCTGAATTGCTATGAACATTTCCAAACTGTATTTCCAAGTAGGAGCTCCAGTTTACGCTCCCGCACATTCCCTTGGAGCTGTTCAGAAGCTGGAGGAGTTTTCCAGGCCGCGCTCCAGACATATTTGGCTCAGTCTCTGTTGTAGTGTCAGGTACTTTCTGAGCTCATGCGTCATCAGAAAGTACAAGGAGGGTGAACCTGTGTAAAATACCCACAATCACTTTTCTGTTCCGAAGAGTTTTTTCAGGAAACACTTGACTCCAAACAACTATCACGCACTAATGCTCATTTTAAAGGCGCGCACTATGGTGGATGGCTGTTTCCTGTGAATATTGTGCAATTCTACATGGTGTTATAAAATAATCTATGGTTTTCAATTCGATTTTCTTATTTACTTAGCAAGAATAGCAATGATTGGGACGTTTAATGCAATGCTGTGGAACATTCCAGGCAAAGCTATCACATCTGCAAGAAGATGAGCAGGTGACAAACCCCCTACCATTCATTTCTCATGCATTTTGAATCATTTTTATTTCATTTAAAAGAGGACCATGTGCAATTAAAACATAAAGGTTTCCGTAACTCCTCGGCTAATTTACATCTGCAGTCCACTGGAAAAGAAACAAACATTTGACAATACAGAAAGTGCAACAAGCAATCAAATCCACACTCTTTCACACACAGATACAGACACACACACACACACACACACACACACAGAGCCAGAGACATCAGAGCTGGGACCTGAAGCGTCCAATGCTTTTGAAATGCTTTTTCAAATTCAGTTTCAAAGCTTTGGATTATAACCCCGTGTCGTGGCCTAATAGCTAATTTTCCAAAAGCAGAGCACAAAAAGGAAAGATGCAGTCATAAGGGTTCGTTTATTACTGTTATTGTTTGTTTGTGCATTCGTTTTTGTGCGCATGTATGTTGTTTGTTAAATGTTGGTTAAATAAATGAATAAAACTCTGACTCTGAGGGTCTGACTGCAGTTTCCCCAGCCTGTGCCCAACAGGTGATGCAGTAGGACAAGATGGAAAAGATAAGAGCGTGCATAAGACTAATGGCTGCTTCCAAGGACAGGCTGGCTCTAATATGCCTGAAATGAACCATCCCTTATTTCATGTTTTTAGTTGTATTCTTGATATGTTTTTTAAACTTCAAGTTTGCTTCTATCATGACATCAAGATATTTAAATTCAGACACATTGACAATCCTCTGATTCTTAATAAAGATATCAGAGGTTGAGTTTTTAGTAAAGAACATCGCTTTAGTTTTGCTAATGTTTAGGCAAAGACAGGATTGCTCGAGCCATTCAGTCACATCTTCCATTGCTTTGGAGAGTTTTTTGGCTGCCAGGTGACTGGTTTTAGCATGAGTATATATTACAGTATCATCAGCGTACAGTTGTAATTGTACACCCTGGCAGTGTTGTGAAAGGTCATTAATATAAAGGCTAAAAAGCAAGGGGCCTAATAAAGACCCTTGGGGCACATCCATTGTGCATTCCAAATAGCTCGAGCAAACATCCTTGATTTTAACACACTATATCCTACTGGATAAATATGAAATCACCCAAGACAGAGTATGTCCACCCAAACCAAAATTTGAACATTTAGAAATAAGAATATTATGATTAACCAAGTCAAAAACTTTACAAAAATCTAAGAAAACGACTCCCCTTCTTTCGAGCCTTGCTCTTTGCTCAGTCAGGTTTCAGAGCGGCAGCTTCAATAGAAAAGGTTTTTCTGAACCCAAACTGTGAAGGGTGCAGACCATTGGTGGTTGAACTTAAATGTGCAGTCATGTGTTCATTAATATTTGTTCTGCAATCTTTAAAATTACGGGTAAAACAGCAATAATTATTTGCATCATTATAATCTCCAGTTTTATGAATTGCAGTAACGACAGCTCTCTTCCAGTTTGCAGGGAAAACACTGTGTGTGATTGAGAGATGAATTCAATGGGTAATGAGAGAAACCAAGGTAACACCAAAAGAACATTGTGGTACATCCTGTTTAGTACAAATCCCATCTAGTCCAAAGTCTGTCAAAAAGGTCCATGTTCAAACCAAGTCTGAATGTCAGTTTTTCCATCTTTCACATGTTAGTTGCAATCTCAGTCCAGTCCTTGATTTCGTCGTTTTGATCCTGTTTTAATGTATTAAAGGCCAGAGGTGGTTAAAGTACTGCGTTTCATGAGTAGAAGTAAACATACAGTACAGCAAATCAAATATTACTCCAGTACAAGTAAAAGTAGTTTAGTCAAATCATTACTTAACATAAAGTGCTGAAGTATTTGTTGAATAAATCACTTGAGCATTGAAGTACTTTCCACACATAGGAATGATAACTTGGCACCTTCAAAAAGTATAAATATAGGATTCTCCCTAAAGACAAGAACCTGTTCGGTCCTCACTGGAAACAGTATAAATGTTAGTATGTTATAAAGATTAGAGGGACAAGAGTCTGATTATAAAGTGTACTTTTGGGGGGGAATGTATAAATTGCAAGAAAAAAACAATTCAAAGCTCTCGGTTATTGTTAACGACCTTCAAAATAGACTAAAGCCAAGTCACAACTAAAATGGCAATTTAGTGACATTGCGGCTTTAAATGGTACAAAAGCTGCAGGAAACGACTCCACAAAAGTAACGGATACTTTCAACACTTTTTCTGAATCTAGTGGAGAAAGTATGATTTTTATTTATGAGGAGTCAAAGTAATCAGTGAAATACAACAAAAATGAAAATAAAACCTGCACTTTAGTAAATGTATTTCGACCTACACAGTAAATATGTTCTGTCCAGGCCACATGTGTTCGCTGTATTTCTGCCCGCTCTGTCTGCCCGGTAATATTTGCAGATCACCTGATGGTTGAATAGTGGCTGGCTCCTAATCCGACGCAGAGATTTCTGAAGTATTGCGTGGAGCTTGCGGTAAGACACGTCCTCTGTCGCAGCTTATACCTGTCAGAGGCGCTTTAGCCAGATTAGCATCGCGCTGTAACCCTAATCTGCATAAGGCTCTGACTGTCGATAAAACAGGGGCAGATATGGCAGTGCGCGTTGTGTAACTGAGGCGGATGTGAAGTATGAGCACATCTGACAGAACGCTTCACCTGATTGGCCGCGCGTTCCCTTCGGCGTACCAGCAGTAAAGAGGCGCGATTTGTTCCCGGATCAAACTCAACACTGGGTTTGACCTCTTTGTCTAAAAAATGCCGGCAAAGCAAGGAATTTGGCCAGTTTTGTATTGTTACAGTCTTGGAGCCAGTGCCGAGTAAAGAGTTGTGCCGCGAGCAGTGCAAACCTGCGGAGATTCTGTAAAAGTCTAGTTCTACTACTACAAACACACATGCAGTGCCACCATGAACTTTGACTTCCATGTGACATATAGATTTTTAGATCGTATCGATATAGATAGTAAGACTTGATGTTAATATAACTTTCCTTAAAGTTCTATAAAACTGATGGCCGCAAAAGGTGCGTGGACAGGACTTTAGAACCTTTTAAAATACACATATTCTGCATAATTGTTTTGTATTGTTCTTTAAACATTCTCTTGAATATCTTTACTTTGGCGTCTCGTGTTTTAGAACTTAAAATAATGTCTCGAGTGAAAACCACACATGTGTTATGTTGCACCTTAACGCCGAGACAAGTTCCTACGTTTTTTAATTTTGTTCATTGACAATGGCAATAAACTCTTTCTGATTCTGATTCTGATTCTGATGAGTTTCCATCAGTCGGGCGTTCGCTCATCAGGATTTCATCAGGTTTTTGCACTCCATCCACTGGCAGCAGAGGGAACTGAAATTAAAAAAAAAAAGCTAACATAAGCACGCAGTTGTAATGAGCGTGATTTGAGGCGGAACGAGTCTGATTGACGGGCTTAAAAACCGGACAGGAGACTTCTCTAATTTTGTCGTGAAGTGTGAGGCTCAGAAAAGGAGCCGAGAAGACGAGCTCATAACCAGGATTACTGAAACAGGCGTGAATGAAGCTAATATGTAAATAAATATATAGATGCAAAGGCTCAGATGTAACAGTGCATTTTATATGGACCTAATATAGACTTGGCTTTATATAAGTTTCACAACAGCGAGTGCAAAATGATACATTGATATTGAGAACATAATTGACCGCTCACAATGGGCCGAGCGGTTGTAACAGAAGAATCCTGAACTCGCCTCCGCCTCCTGCGCCACTTCCAGGGCGAGTGAGTGCAGACATCAGCATCAGATCAAGTCTACACACTGCGAAGAAGAGAAAAATAAAACCACGTTATAACGGCGTTCCCCCAGCAACAGGTTACTCATTCCTATGTGAGTGATTCAGATATTCAGACTACGGGTCATATTTGTGGGGTATAGAAATGTCACATAGCCATAAATGGACTGACATTAGATTTATTTACTTATGACATTAAGTCTTTGTAACAGAAATGTCAGTTAGTTTGCTTTTCTGTTACAGATCTAACTTCAACATTTGTGCTAAAGTATGTAATATATCTGTAGATAAAATTAGGCTAATCCCAGTTTCTCCATCACATTATGATCCTTAAAGCTGCAACTAAAAATGATTTCTGTTTTACACCGAGACCTTTTGAATAGATTTTTAAATAAATAAAAGTTTAGCTTCTAGACGGAATAAAATGGATAGGTTGATGCTTTTTGCCATTTTAATAATGCAGCTGTCTTCCTGATTTTATTAGTATTCATTTGATAAAGTGACAATGATTAATGTAAATAAAACAGGATTATAGCCAAAGCATGTCCTGCTGGGCCAAGGGCAGCCACAAACCCACACTATTCTTAAAAACATGACAAACGGACAAGACGCAGAAACTACCGTCTCCTCGCTCGGGCGTCCGAATTTATCACATTAAGATTACACACATTAACAAATACATCACAAATTCTACTCCACAAGTCTATACACAGAACCATTGTAGTACCTGACTGATGTGCAAAAGTGCAGGTGCATATTATCAGTTTATGTTTAGTTGTGTGCACAGTTTTGGTTGTGTTATCGCCATTGTGAGCGTGGGCAGCTTGTGTACTGTTGCCGTGTTGGCGTTCCAGCTTTGAGAGACTCTGAAAGAAAGTACAGCCTGTCCAAGGGCGCTTTTTCTGGAAGGAATTATACTGTCACCTCTTTTGAGATGTGTTTTGACTTTTTAAAAAAACAAATTCCTCAAGTGGGGTGCAGGGGCAAGACCGTGTAGGATTTTGTACACAACAGTGGCGTCTGCAAGTTTGATCATGTTTTCCCAGCTCAATATATTGTACTTTTTCAAAATGATAACGTAATGATGAGTCTTTGTTTTTGTGCCCAGAGTTTTAAGGGCTTGTTTGCTTGTTTGTTTCAGGGTGGTCTTGCCAGCTTGGTCGCCCAGCTTGCCATGCAGTGCGTCAAATGAGAGACAATCATTGCGTCAAAATAGAGTTTACATGCTTTTGTTGTTAAATTGTCTCTTATAGATTTGAAATTGGACAGATTGAATTGAATTTTGTTTACCACTTTTTTCACTCGTTTGAAATTAAGTTTGATACCTAGACTGACTCCGAGGTGTTTGAAGTCACTAACCGTTTATTGGAACACATTTAAGTTTTAGACACGTTCAGAAACCACTCTCTGAAACCTGGATCACACAGACGTCCGTTCTTGAGCTGCTTGATTATATAATATGATCCTTTTTTTAATCAATTTGGACCACTGACCGTATCAAAGGTTTCCTAAGGTTGAAGAACACTTCCTCTATCATTGTTCAGTTTAAATTTTTCCAGAAGAAAACACACAGCTGATTCTAACTCACAAGTTGCTCTGTTACACATTGCTGGCCTGATACATATAGATTATGATAAAAACATATATTTGTAAGTGTTTTCGAGTCTGTAGATAACTATTTTTTTTATAGTCGACCAGTCCACATCACTTTTGCCTCCATTTCAGGATTTAGAGTTTCGTTCACAAACTTTTAAAGGATCTGATTGAAGCTTGAAGTCTGTGTGACAGGTCAGACTCCATATTTCACTCAAATGTAGTGAACACAATTATATTTATGATTTTGCTAAACATTTTGCCAAGTTGTCCTTAGTTTGACCATTTTTGTAAATTTTAGAATTGTCATTTGATGTTACCTAGCAACCATACCGTAAACAAGATTTCGATTTTTCTTCACAAACTGACCCTTAATGGAAGTAAAACTATTATAAATATTTACCACAGGTGCAATCAAACCAAACTAAATCATAATTAGAAAAAACCTCAACCTGTCATATACCATTTTCCATTAAGTCCTGCTTTTTAAAAAAACTACCAAATGAACTGAAACTGAGTCCAGTATATTTTTTAGATAAAAAATAATATACTTGAAATAATTTTGTAAAATATATGAATCAATCACTTTGGTTTAATCCAAATTTCACAATCAATAAAGAGATAATAAAGTGGAAAACATAGAAGGATAAAGGAATCACAAAGCTTTGTCACTTAATTCATGATAGATCCATCAAATCACTTAATGAGCTAATTAATCAGTCAGTTATTTCCTAAACTTCGTAACTTTAAAGTATTCCATTAAAAGCTGTGTAGGTATAGAAAGGATGTCTTATAGCTGTCATAAATTGGAGGATATACTTTTAAATCAAGATGTAAAGAAAGTTGTTCAAATGTTTTATTAGCTTCTAAATGATCACAACCCTAAGGAACCAGTGTCTGTACTATGAAATGGTCTTGAGATTTAAAATGACCAGAAAATAATATATCATGCAACAACATATGGGAAAATGCAAAGAAGCCCTTTAGATATTTGAAGAGAAAGCTGTGCCAATTCAAAAATAATAAATACACTTTACTTTTCACTCTCTCAATTGTTTAAAATGTGAGTATTGAACTCTAATTAATGTTCAGTGTCATTCAGCTGAGAGAACTCTAATGCACATGTGGGAATGCCAGAATAAAACATTTGAGTTAAAACAACGAAGGATCCAAATACAGACTTTCCAATAACACCACACACGGTGTTCCTCAGTCATATTTCAGTCAAGAATCAAAACTTATTTTTATTCGCTCTGCATTATAACTAAATCTATAATAATTCTAAATAATACTAAAACTGGATGGACACCGACAGTCCAACGCAGACTGGCGCACACATGCTCGAGAAATGACGGCATTTGAAAAACCAGCAGTTTGATGACCAAATGATGAAGCAGTTTACTGGATACGTGGGAACCATTATGTCAATTTCTACTAAATTCTCAATACAATTACAAAACATATAAAAGTATCGTCATTGTGCAACTATATGTGCTTAATTTTTAACATTAGAAAAACTCTGTATATATATAATTTTTTTGGAGTGTTTTTCTGTGTGAAATAATGAATGGCGTCTCATTTGTGTGTAACGTGGGACCGGGATTGGGCACAAACGAGATGAGAACATTTATCCCTGTAACAAACACCTCGTCCAGCATCCGACAAACAAGATCAGGCCTCAGAATTTCCCTGGTTCCAAACAGCTGGAGTCTGCAGCTGTGAGCGCCCATTAAATCCCATGCAGTCCTCGGAAAAGGTGAGCTAAATGACTGTATAAACAAACAGCTGTGTATATCCACAGGTTAGCATTGAGCCAGTGGAAAAAACAGAGCGGAGACATGACCAGACGAGCGGCTTGAATCACATTCACCTTTGAATTCTCCGTTTGGCACAAGCTGAAGATTGGATACTTATTCATCAAATATAGGACACACGCCGACTGTTTTCAGATTCCCGCAAACATTACATAAAGAGACAATTAAATATAGAAAACAGGCGGATGACATGCATTACCATTGTACCGGTTTAATGAGAGATTCCATTGACAGTTTAAAAGCAATGGCAGTGTACAGTCATGTCGCTGTGATGGTTCACAAGCTTGTTTACCAGGCTTTAAACATGCTTTAAGTATCTTTACTGTTGCATCTCATGCTCAAAAACCACTGATTTCTTTCCATCACTAAGGATTTGGTGTTAGCCCTCCATTTACTGGCAGCAGAGGGAATTGCCATGGGGAAATAAACAAAAGCTAGCTTCCTCTGACATGCTAATACAAGCACGCAATCTTAATGAACACAATTTGACAGCAGAAATGCTCAAAACAAGTCGGGCGATTATCTATGGAGCCTTCCGCAGTTCTACATTTGACACTGACCTCGTAAACAAGCATGAATGAGGCTAAATACAACTCCAGGTTTGTTTATGATGAAGGAACATCGTTATTTCAAGATTAAAAGATCAAAAGAGTCCCTTACGCATTATATTTTTCCTTTAAAATATTTAGTAGATTGTCTATTTGTTATTGTTCAGTCAAAATCACAATTTCATTCATCACGAATAGATACAATTGCATTACTTGGTGATTCGACTTTTAATAAAACTGAGGCTATATATTACATATATCTCAACTCAACTTGTTCCTCTTTTAAGAAGGATCATAAAATACTACTTTATAGCTTTAAAACTGTATATTTAAAGTATAATTTGTGGTAAAGTATGCAATAGATACAATGAAAAATGTACAGATTATTTTTGTTGTCATCCAAAATGTATATCACAATCTCCTCTTAAATAAACAAAGAATATTAAATACAATAACAAAAGTCTTTAAACCAGACTTTTATGTCACTCGCATTAATCCGAGCCGTTTTCATTTGTCAAAATTGTCTTGATGTTTCACATTTTGTGATATTCTGTGGTTAATCTGAGTTCTCCACTGAAATCACATCATGTTCCACTTCACTTCATTTTCCAGTTGCCTCCATTCTGTCATTGAGAATGCATTTGTTTACCAACTTTTAAAAGGGTCTTTGTTTACCAACTTTTAAAAGGGTCTACAGGCAAACCTCTGTTGAATTTCACTAAATATATAAAACATTCTCCCAAAAAATCTCCAAAATGGCCAACAGGTAATTAGTAAAACTCTTTTCACAAACCAATACTTAACTAATTCACTCTAAACTCTTTATTTGGTTCACAAGATATTGTTAAATAATGTTAACATTTTTGAACTGTAACTATTCATTGATTTTTACAGTTGCCATAAGTTTCATCGCACATGTACAAAAATATGCAAAGTGACATAATTCTTAATATATGCATTTTTTTTTTACAATGAATTCCGACAATAGACATGCGCCTAAAATCCCTCATGCATCGTCCCAAATAAATAATCAAAGGAATGTACACGATTACAATTAGAACATACAATCAACATCTATGAATCGTCTTTAATGTACCTCATATTCTTCTGTAAACTAAAGGAAAAGCAGCAGTTGATTGCATCCAAAAAAGGTTAAAAAAACTCATCATACAAAAAGGAAAAAAGTTCAAACTAAGCACCATGAAATCACACTTTGTATCGAAAAGAACAAAAAAACAACCTTGTAATTCACATAAATGTGATTATAGTGAGCTTTATCTGACAGCTTTTGTTAAGACACTTCCATATTCAACATTTCATTCTTAATCATGGAATAAGAGTTTTACACTGATCCAAACATATTCATTTGATTTTCTTTTACTTTAAACACTTTTATTTCCTCAAACATTGGTCCAATTTTTATATTGATTGATAATTGTATAACGCTCTCAACCAATAAAAAAAGAAGAAATATTCACCAAATTCACAACAAATAATACAATTAAATTTTCAATCAGTTCTTTTAGTCATTTACCTGCGAGTTTGTATATTTAAAGATGCATTATGTCATCTTTTCTGGTGAACAATCCACCATCTGCTCGTCTGCTCAGGTGGATTTGCCTGTAATGTTCCGCAGTATGGCATTAAACTTATCCACCTGCGCGGAGACAAGCGAGAAACACCACCAAAGTTACAGGTCAGATCTGTGGAGAGGCGATCTGTGTAAAAACACCTGAGATTCAAAATATGCAAGGTATAAAAAGGTTAATGCCACACTCTGGAACATTTGAGGCAAAGTAATATCATCGCCATGCAGACAAACAGGTGGCCCCAGACACGTTACAGAGCACCGTCACATTCAAAACTTTATTTGAACATGTTTTTACACACAAAGATCCACATTTGCACTAAAATAACACAAATAACATAATGACGGATCAAAACAGTATTTTGTGATTCTTCCGATCAGAAAGTCAGAGGACGGTTCAGAGGACGGTTCAGAGCACTTTCCTGCTTCTGCAAGTTAAAGCCACAGGCTCCTGGACACTCACAGAGTGGAATAATCCCTTTAAACACCTTTTATATCCACAGACTCAAATATGAGACCAGGCCAAGGCTCTGTCAAACCCCCAAAGCCGGGAACAGGACGTCCAGCTCCTTCTGCGCCTCTAAAGCCTGGAAGAAAACACACACCGCGTTTGTTTGTTTCAATCAACAGTTTGTGTCCATTCTTTATTTTGCCTAGCGATGGCTCATTTCAAACAGTTCAGTTTTATGGGGTGAATATGGGTAAAGTCGCACACAATTCTGTTATTTCATCTTTTTTAAATGAAATGCCAAAGTCTTGGATGTAATACAGTTTCAAAAAGCTCTAAATAGATATTTGTCCACAGAAGCAGCAGTATCACAAATTAATATTGTCTATTTTATATCAGGGAAGGAAAATATCAGAAATATTACACACAGAAGTTGATATTTCTTCTCAAACACATGTTGATAGAAGTCATATTTTTATTCTACAGATGTGTTCATTATTGTGGTGAAAACATTGAAAACCCCAAAAGTAGAACTTGTCTAGTATTTGGTTAGAAAGGCTACAAAATAAATGTATGGCTTGAATGAAAAAGTGTGGCTTTGCGAACACTTTTTCACTGGTAACTTTTATATAATAACTTGTGATGTTTCAAATTGAAAAAAAAAAAAAATCTAATTTCCACAAAATCCTTTTAATATTTAATTTTGCAGACGTCAATGATTAGTATAAGGTGAATTATAAGTTACAGAGGTGCATGGATTTTAACTTGACTGTCCCACTTTATCATGCATTTTATTTAAGAACTTATAATGAAATGATGATCAAGAAGATCCAATCGAAGCAAATGATTTAAAAATGTCATTAAATATCAATAATATATGGATTTTTAAATATATTTTTTAGTTACCAATAGATCGTTCCAGTCTGTCTCACCAAAATGCTCTGATCAATTATTTGTATTGTTTTACAGCTCTTTTAGGCGCTGCTCGCTCATTCTGTCAGATAAATAAGTAAATCTGTTCTGTCGAGTGAGTGCGGCTGTGATGCGGCTCCCTTTGTTTGCAGTGATTACCCGATTAAATTCAGAGATTAATAACGGATTATTCCATTAACCCTGGGTCACGGAGCGAAAACACGATCTTGAGCCTTGAGCGTTTCGACTGTACCTCTTTTAACTCCGCTTGTGCCGCGTTTGCAGCGTCGCACATCCTCCGAGCCTGCTCCTTCTGCCCCAGGTCTCTGTAACACTGTCAAGCACAACAACAGCACGTGTCAAAGCGACTGTGATTAAATACAAAGTCAAGATTTGGTGCAGAATGCGGTTCAGTTCTTACAACCAACACAACACTGTATTTCCCAATCCCACCTCTTTATTTTATATTTACTATAATTGATTATAATCGATTCTTTTACTTGTATATATAGACCCTTTCAAAGTTTGTGAACATGATGCATTTTAAAACATTCCGAAATGGAGGCAAAAGTGGAGTGAAACTGGGACTAACCTCAGAATATCACACAAATATGACACTTCAAGGGGGATTTGTCAAATGAAACCCGCTCGGACACATGTGAGTGACATCAGAGCCACACATTTACAACTGTATTCTATGTTATTTGTTTATTTAATAGTCGATTATGACAGACACTTTGCATTTTTTGATGAAGACATAACCATTCAATCAATCAACATTTACTGACATTTTGAACCCACAATAGTTTTTCATTTTAGCTACAGATTTATCACACGCTTTATCACAAATTGCACTTTTTGTAATGGACATTCCGAGGACTAATCAATTAAAAAGTCTAAACTGTATATTTGAACCTTATTTGAGAGAAGTCTGAGTTTCAAAAGCGATGGTGTTTTTATTGTAGTTTAAACTCCAGCACAAGTTGTAACAGTTATTCTTAAGTAAACACAATGTACCCCCAGGGGACAAACTATTCTAATAGGTTGCATAGGTTGATTTACAGTTTTTGAGAGCAAT
Source organism: Chaenogobius annularis (assembly GCA_015082035.1). Taxonomy (NCBI): domain Eukaryota; kingdom Metazoa; phylum Chordata; class Actinopteri; order Gobiiformes; family Gobiidae; genus Chaenogobius; species Chaenogobius annularis. The sequence continues at coordinate 126,027 of BJKM01000577.1, read as the reverse complement.
ATCCAAATTTATGATCCACAAATCATCAGCATCAGTTTCACAATCACGTCTTTGGAGTCGAATGATGGCACCACTTTGAGAGGCTGATGTGAAAACCGTATTTCACTTTTGTTTTACGTGTGCTGACAGAGAGGGCGCTGAACTTTGTGTCAGTTTTTGTTTCATGTGGATAGACCCAGTGATTACAGCGATATGAACCATAAACCAGGACAACAACCAATCTGCAATCTGACAGAAAAGATAAGGCGGCAAACCCTGCCATCAATCATAAAGGGACCGCGAGTACGATTTTGACTTCAAATTTCAATCATTCCAATACCGATTTATTCTTCAATGCGAAAAACATTGGACACTGTTGACGTCGTGATTTGGTGGTTCGGTTCTCGGGACGGTATGAAAAAAAACACTGGACTTCAAACTAAAACCGATCGTCTAAAAACTGACCTTTGCGAGATAAACATAGTTGAGCTTGGAATATCCCGGCTGGATTTCTTCAACCTGAAAAACATTGCCAACAGGTTATTAGTAACAAGTGTTGGCAGAGTTAAACAGACAGCCACTGCTTTGGGTCACGACATGCAAGTCTCAACACAGTCCACTTAAATCAACCGAGGAGAGTATCCACACGAGACTAGAGCTGGGGAAATCTTGGCTGGGAGCAGTAAGGTTCAGATCGGTGCTATATAAACAGGCGAAATGTGGGAACGCGCAGATTAAGTCGTTTTAAATGCTGTGGGTTTGGCCTCAGAAAAACCGCTGCAGGTACAGAAGCGACCTGGAGGCATGTTGCAATTGAAAAAGCCCTAGACAAACATGACGCGAGCGAAGCGGCGCATGCCTCATAAACCCAAAAAATGTGTAACGATTAAAAACAACAGCTCCGTGACGTTTTATGAGTCATTTCAAGAAAAGGACATATTTTGGAAATTTCCCTCGACGTGATGAGCAATTAGCGCGGAGTGCTTTTTAATCTTTCCGCGCTTTGAAGTTACGTGAAGTATGGCACTTGCGCGGCTTTCATGTGGCAAACCTGCGTTCAGGTTTGGAGCTCGACTTTTCCGGATCGAAGCCGCGCGTGCCGTATCAAACCGGCGGCAGACGGCAACGCAATGGTTTGTGCGTCAGGTGTCATTATTCTACATTTCTAAGCATCAATCCCTCTTTTCGATCGCTGACTGCCAATAACACGCTGCTGTCGTTTCATGCAGCAAAATAAAATACGGTAACAGCTGACACATAATATGACATAAATGTGCAGTCAAATATCAAGATTAATGCATTTACTGGAGAGTTGGGCACGTGTTCATATGAAAGGTTAGACTAATAATTATGATATAAAGACTAATAATCCGTCACTTTATTTTAGTGGATATTAATGTGGTAACGGAGTAACAGTAATAAGGAGAGTGTGTCAAATCTGAATAGTTTTGGTTATGTTTTGTATATTTTTGCTTTTTGTTTTGCTTTTGAAAATAAAAGCTGGCATGATAAGCTCTAGCGTCTGCCAACATCTTGCTCTTGGACTGATTTTGTTGTTTTGATTTGCTTTATTATTCGACTACTCTGGTGGTAAGTTGCCAAATCGATGGAAATAATACATTAAAAGGAAAAATAATCTAATCACGCAAACGTTACGTCTGCTACAGCACTCTTAGTCGAAGTACTAATAGTAGTAGAAGTACAAAAAGTATGTGCTAAACTGATCTAACTATTAAAAACTAGAAGAGAGACTATATTTTTACATGAGGATGGATACCTTAAAAAGTGCCAAAAGTTCAATATTTTTCAGTATTTCTGTAACAAACGGCATGTACCTTTAAGAAGTTCCTCAGCGCGTCCTCCACGGTGGCACTGGGGGGCTCGCCGAATAACGTGGCAGCCACTTTTCTCTCGAGCCACGACAACTGAGCCACCTGAAAACAAAACAAATGTGTCAACAGTGTCGAGGCAAGGACTGCGCCGCGATCCGGTGTCAAACGAACAATCCGCCCGCACTGAAGCACTAGGTCATGTTTTGAAATGAAAGTACGCAGCAGAGTTTTCCCTTAAATCAATACAAAGCACAGTGCTCACAAGGTATATATTACAGATCACTTTCCCACTGTGTCCCGAGTGGAAAATCACATCCAAGCTGCCACCGTAACTTATGGACATAGTTTGTTCATGTGGTTGTTTATGATGTATTTTTGGTCTTTCTAAGTTTTTAACTGCAAATGGCAATTCAAATAAACTAAAGTAATAAAAAAAGAAAAAAAAACATGACATTTTTTCTCTCACTTCAGTTGTTAGGGCAGAAAAAGCGATTCATTTTCCTGAACACAGTGGGTTCAGAGCACACACACACGGCTTTGATTAGTGTCTGCACCCTCGGCGGGTCACAGAGGGGACTCGCTCAGACTGCCAAGCAACGTCGACTGCTTGGACTGGTATTCTTTCACAGTGCTCAGACTGCACGCTAAGCAGTGCTGTATTCTGGCCGTCACAGGCTTTGAAAGGGAACACATGCTCATGTGATTACTAACTAGTTAAGGAATAAGCCTTGGGAGGGCTGCACTGGGACCTCCGCCGTCTGAGCCACTCTCGGACTTTTATACGGTCACATTTCTATCGTGCTTTTCTACCTTCAAGGCACTCAAAGCACTTTACATCCACCATTCACACATACTTTCACACACCAGTTGTACGCAGACACTGGGGGTGAAGCGGGTTAAGTGTCTTGCCCAAAGACACAACAGCAGTCTTCACCTGAGGCAGCTGCGATCGCACCACCAAACTGTGGGCCAGTGGGCCGCGGACCGCTCTGCCAAGGATGGAAGCATGATCATGGTCGGAGCTGGGTTCAAACGGCAAAATCCTGAATAAACTTCATGTAGACGTGTCTAGATTCTAGACAGTATGGCATTACAGGCAGTATATAGTAAGTATCGCCATGGAGACAAGCAGGTCGCAGAGCCTAAAAGTCGCATAGAGCAGAGTACAGTGTGTCTGGTGTAGAACCCAAGTCTAGCTTTTGAAAGAGGCAAATATAAAGGTTCGTTCTTGAAGGCAGTTTGGAGTCTGTGCGAGACCAGGATAATGGCCAGGAGAAGCCCAGGTCAAGAATGTAATGCTCCACTCTGCCCTATTCATTAGACTGCTGCCTAATTGTAGGTGTAGCGTTGCTTTGGCGTCATCGCAGCGCCTTTCAAACAGAAGCGCTGGCTCCGAACACACAGTAGATCATTGTTAGCCTCACAGTGGGACAGCCCATAAAACCGAATATGTGAAAATATCAGGTGTTGAGACAAAATAGACAAATCACACAGGTCCTTGATGTTTTCCCTGTCAGTGTTGTATAATGTAATGAGAGTTTCCTTCCCTCTCAGGCAGTGACTTTGACAACTGGCACCAGGCGCACAGACAAATGGCTTACAGAAACTACAGGGTTCACACTCCCCTTTTGCAGATCAGCTTTCAGAAAATTACTGGGAAGATGCTGCCAGGTACAGAGACGGAGCATGGAAAAATGTGCACAAAACCGGAAGAGACATGGCAAGTGGTGAACTTTGCAACAGCGAAAATAAACAATGAGTAGATTAGGCCATGAATAGAATGTTATTAACACAATCTGCCATCTAATCTTTGTTGTGAGCAAGCAGCCACTCCAAAAAGTTCCTTTTGGACAATTCAAAACAGGTCAACAAGAGAGCCATGGATCATCTCCATGCTGGTGGACCGTAACTGCAATACATCAAACTAACTTTAGTGTCAAAATACAGAATATTGAACTGTAACTCAAATAGTTTACATCTTAAAATCGCCACGTTTCTAATAGACTTTATAGTATATTGTAGATAGAAAGCAGTGAGGAGAGGTGACGACACTATCTGGCTCTCAACCAGTCTTTTTGGTTCAGTTGAGCTAGAAAACATGATTATCAAACAGCGACTCATAACTAGAAGATTACCAGTTCTAGCTCCGATCCAACAATGCACACTATCAATGTTGAGTTATTTCACCCATCTGCATGTGGTGGAAGCGTGAATAAATATTAGTGCCATTAAGAGCTACTGAGTTCCTGTGTTGTGGAATCAGCTCCTGTCCATGTTAAAGAGGCCGACACAGTCTCTTCATTTAAGACCAGGCTTAAAACATTCCTCTTTGAAATTGCTTATGATCAGGCTAGTTCGGAACAGAAATAAAAACCTACAGTTCCCAGCTACGCTGCCCTGGGAACAACTATGCTGGGGGAAGTATGGCAGCTTGAGCACTATCCTCTGCTTCTTACTACTTTTCTATCAAACAATATTTAATTTCACTGGCAATTTGTTCATCACTTTTCCTTCTTTTTCTCCCACTTCCCCGACGGGAGTGGAGCAGGCATCGATGACTTCTGGATCCAGATGCTCCTCAACTGCCTGGAGAAACGGTCTCTACTCCATATGAACAGTTCTTCATCAGCCTTGAAGAACTGGTTCTCCTCCTGAGTTGGTCCAGCTCCACCGTGTATCTGCGAATTGAAGCTCGTCTGCCGGCCCGTCCGAGGGAGTCGGATCTCTCCTTCACTGTGGAACTTCTCCAGATTTCTACTTTATCCCAAAGAAGTTTGTAGTTTTTCCTGGCCGAGAAGGAGGGTCTAAGGACACGGGATGCTGGACATTATGTCCTTATGAACATTGTTTATTTCTGTTTTAATTCTGTTTTTTCCACTGTAGCCCTCGAGGCAACTACTGTTGAGATATTGGGCGTTACAAAAATATTGAATTGAATTGAATAGAATAGAATAGTGTCTCTAGGCCGCCGCTAGAAGATTCTAAAATTCTGTGATTTTATGACACAAAGTCACATTTTGGCACAATCATTTGTCTCACACTCACATGAAGGAAAACCACACACTTTTCAGGAAAGATTTTCTAGGACTACAAAGTGTCATATGATCAGTCAGAATGAAAACAAATACACGAGAATACAAGGCTTTTTGTGCGCGCTCTTCTTCACAGTGAAAATGAAACAAAAAGGAGAAATGAGCGTGGATCAGAACATGCTTGTAAAGGCCACAGAGGCGCTGTGTTCACTGGAGGGAATGAGCCTCTTACAGTCATTGTAGCCATGATGATGAATTCAAGTGTACACAACTATATTTCTACAGTTTAAGAGCCGTCCCTAGGCAATGGAGCCTCATGTCTGGCTGCTCTGATTGGCTGTGGTAAAATCGCTAAAGCGGCAATTATAAATCTGTTTGTTGGAATCTTACGATTTGAGGTTTTGGAGCTGCGACGCGTTGGTGTAAACAGAATCCCACACACATGCGGAGATACACCAAATATACACTTGTGACAAGTAATATTTGGGATCTCGTGGAGAGGCAAATCAGGTTAAAAATCCTCTAGAGTGCAGCTGATTTAAGTCAGCCCCAGGGCAGCTGTGGCTACAGAAGTTGGCCACCAGTGTGTGAATGATGAATGGCCAAATAATCGCTTTAGCTTGCCAAGCTCAATATTATCTAGTTGTTGTTATTAAAAAGGATAGTATTATGTATCTAAAAAAATGTAAACTAAGGATTTGAGGTATTTAAACTAAAGGAAATATCAGGCTAAAGTGTCTGAAATGGTTTAAAAAGCCAGGATAATGCATAGGATTGAGATGCAGAGGTTAACGCACAACACTGTGCAGTCAAAAGAGAAGAGCATGTTTGAGCCTTTGGTACAATCTGATGTGGGGCCAACAATGGCTGTGCTAACCTCCAGTCGATGTCTGTGTGAAGGAAAACAAACCAGGGGAAAACTAAACATGGAGAGAATGAGAGGAAATGTGGGTGGCGTTTGAAACAGCCATAAATTCACAGATAAGAGAGATCCACTAGACGTTTCATTGTGATAAATGAATTGGTGTTTGGTTTTTGCTTCGAGGCTTTCTGACAACGAGCCCGAAGAATTGTTGCTCTAATCTAATACAGCGATATTCAGTGCAGGTGCTGCCATATGTTAAAGATGTAAAAATATTTAACGAGAGAGCTGGATAACAATAACAATTGTTGTTTAGAAAATATGCAAAACATGAATATTGAGTATTGTGTTTATTAAAAAGCAAAATAAAAGGCAAAAATATGAAAGATGGCATAAAGTAATCTGCACATATGAGTTTAATCATACTATAAATTATCTATCTATATGCAGCTATCTATCTATCTATATTATTTAAGGTGTAAAATGTGTTTCGATAGTTTGACTGGTCGACTCGTTTGCTGCAGCCCTAGAAATCCTTGATATCTTGTTTCTCAAATGAGTTCCCGTGACTGTGAAGCTTCTTGGCAGATGCGTTTGTGACACTTACAGCGTAGCACCAGCGCCCCAGCAGATAGTAGGACAGAGGGTCGTGTGGCTTCAGCTCGATGGCTTTGTCCAGATGATCCTGAAAACACACACACACAAACACACAAACACACACAGAACAATAGGGGTTTAAAAAATACATTGGACAAAAAGCGTGTGAATGTCAGTTTCAGTCAATTTGATCTGGACGCAGAGTGCATTTACAGACAAAAAAGTTTTTCATTTTGATGTAAACATAAAATGAGATGGTTGCAACAGGAAGAATGGCTGGAGAAAAGTGTGTGTGCGTGAGCGTAGAGCAGCATTGAACAGAAACACACTGAAACATAATATGACGATCACCAAATCAAGCAGATCACATCACAGGGTTCAGGATCAGGTTTACGATTTTATCACCAGATCGCCCAGCCTCTCTTCAGTCTATTTCACTCTTTCTTCCAACTTTCCAGCCCTCCTCCCCTCTCTTTCTCGTTCCCCTCTCTCATCAGGACACATGCAGGTCCGCCGCGTGTGGGAGAACCCGCTGACAGGAGGTAAGAAGGCTACGTGCTGCTGTCCCACGCTCCGATTATGCAACAAGTGATTTCAAAAAGGTTTACGTAAGTTTTTTTCGGCTCTAAGAACATACAGCAGGTTTGAGACCAGGGATTAAGGGAACATATTTACAAATGGGGGTCGTTTGTCAATTAAAAACTATCAGCAATGCTTTCTTACATCAGTTTTCAACAAATAATAAAAAACCAAACATGTATTGCTAGATTTTTCTATTGGATGTTATTTCTTAAAATACCATTAATCATATGATACAGGACTAGTTGTTCATGTATAAAAACTCACCTTGAATATGTATCCGTTCTTTATTTTGTTCTGTATTGTGTCGTACTCGGCCATGATCCCACACATGATGGCGTACCTGTGGGCATGAGGCAGGAACATCTCAATTCAGGTAAGTGGCAAAAATTCGGACACTGATCAATATTAAAACTAGTATCGAAACCAGATACTCATTTGAACAAGAATCAAAACTGAAAAAAATGCATAACACAATTTAACTTTTCCTAAACCGTTTTAGAAGGATCTTCAGCTTTATCAGAACTAAAATAAGAGTATCGTAATACAGTAAATGTTAGTATCGTGACAACACTAGTTTAAACAATAATACAATCAATAACCCTCAAGAAGCGCTAAAGTATCAAACACAATAATCAATATCGCAAAAAAATAAACACATCGTAATAACACCAAGGTTTGACAGAAGTTTGCAGTTTTTTTCCTTATTCAGTCTAAATTAGCCTTGATTCAGTGTTGGTTTTGTCTCCGTTATGTCTCTGACTAATACATCGAGGTAGGAACATATCTGTTTTAATGATTGTGTCAAAAAGTATATTCAATCGTAATAACATCGATATCGAAGTACTTAACAGACATTTCAAAATCATTTCAAATATTGTGTAGGCTTGGTTACGATGCTAAAATGTTAAACTTGCTTTCCAATACAAAGGAAAATACTAGAAACCGATTTCGATACCACAAAGCCAAAACAATAGTCGTTTTCAACATAAAATAACAGTAGTTTTTCAATTGTTCCCATGTGGACTTATGGTATAGTTCGGATAAAGATTGAAAAAGTCCAGTTTTAAGATGTTTAATAGGTAAAGTTGTTGGTATAATATTATTTTTTCCGTTGAGGAAGTTGTCAGTACAATAAACAAACAAAAACAACAACCGCCAACTGAAATGAAACAAAAGCATTTGGACTTCAAACACGTTCAAGACGAAGCCAGAAGCGATGAGTCCATAAATCAATCAAAGACTGAGTCATAGTTTAGACGGTTAAGATCAAGTAACTGCTGCAGGGCCACGTTTTAATCTACTCCACCAAACGTTCACCGCACAGCCTGAACCTTTGACCCAGCACTAAACAACCAACCATTTCCGTAACATACAATAATACATAAAGCACATAGTTTATCATTTCTGAGAATAAGAGGATGGAAGAGACGCATTTCCCAAAAGACGAGACGAGACACGAGACTGGCTCCGAGATTTTGACAAAATAACAAATTCTTTTCCTGTCAATGTAAAACAGTTTTGTTTTTTTTGCTTTGTTTTTTTTACTCTGGCTTTTCGAAACGTAACTCACAAGCGCTTAACCCGTGTTTTTGCCCGTGCCAGATGTAAACGCACGTAAAGCAAAAAAGATTTAACAGCGTAATTGTCCACGTTTGTGCAAAAACTCACGTCAATTTGAGTTTTTGATAATTTCATGAGTTAATTTACAAAGAAAACTACTAGAGCTATTACTTTGTCAGTTAAGGGGGGCATTTATACGTTTTTTTTCTTCTTTTATACTAGTGAGGTATTTTATTTATTTAATGGCGCCTTTCAAGACTCAACGTCCTTACAAGTTAAAAGACTATAGGACTATATAATCTATTAGCAATCAACCATCATTTTGATTAAAGAATGATCATCTATAAAATCATAAATTGTTTTGACCTTGACCAAATGAAATACGTTTGTTTATTCATTTGTTATCGTTATACCAATTGCGTTGACATTATGCAGTTTGCGCATGAAACACGCGTACTTCTAGATTAACCAATTTGCCAGAATCCTTGGTTCAGCTGCTTATTTTCCAACAAGACCCACCATCTGCAAGATTTATCACACTTGAAACTGCATTGCAATTCAAAAGTCACTACAACACTGCCGTTATTCAAGGAACTTCATTTCCTCTTCAAACCACAAAATATCCAGCCCTCCTCAGCAGCACACAACCACACTAACTGTCCCTGAAGTTCTACCTTACTTTACCCCGTCATTAAGGAGGTTTATCATGTCCGGCCGTCGTCCATTTAAAAGGAGTGAGCAGTGAAGCAGGTCAACACCAAACAGAGGAAAACGTACACTCGCCTCGCCAAGCATGCGTCCTGCAGGTAGTGAGACTAAAGCCTTTGTTCTCGGAGGAGGACAGTGTGTTCCAGTGTCCGGTGGATGCAGGTGATGATGGCAGATTAAGGACTTTTGTGAATGCTGGTTCTACAAACAGGTATTTGGAGCTCCAACACGAGAGAAAGTGAAAATTTATGACTATGTGGACAGCAAAAAAGAACAGAATGTTAAGAGCTTCAGCTAATGTTACAACTCTGAGTCAGTGGTATTTTTCAACGTGTCCGCCCCAACAAATGGAGCATGCTTAAAAGGTGGAAAACATTTTGCCCGGTAAACTGGCATGCTTAATTTTTGGTTTTGTAATATATACGTACATGCAATTTCGATCCAGATTCAAAACTTGAATAACTCCAATAATAACGAATACATCTCATAAATTTTACTTGGATTTGACGTTGGTGGGAAAAAAACAAAACGGTGGATTATTTAGCTCTTTGTCTGAGATTGGAAACTCTTTTACACGCTCAAGCTAAGGTAAGCGACAAAGGTTAGCATCTTTAAACTGTGACAGAGTTTATTCATATAGATGCTGTCATTTGTGTTGTGCTCTAAGATCTGCTGCTCTGTGTTCACTCCCCAAATGCATTATGGTCTATAATGACCCATCCAGTGAAAAAAAACTATAACGAACTGCATTAACGTAACTGGTTGCCTGGCTCTTAAACCATTTTAGATTTGAATATGCTAAATACTAAACTTAGTGTTCATTCAAATGAAAAGTATTCTGGCATTACATAATTCTGACCCAGCAGTTTATGAGGTTGAACCAAAGTTCTTTGGTTAATTTTTAAAAAAAACAATTATTTGGCATTTCTATAGCTGTTTCAGACATGGAGAATGAATGCTTCACATTAGACCCCCTCGCTCTATACAACGTTTCAGTCATCCATCCATCCATCCATCCATTTTCTACCGCTTGTTCCCGTTAGGGGTCGCGGGTGACTGGAGCCTATCCCAGTGCCTTTGGGCCTTAGGCGGGGTACACCCTGGACAGTGGCCAACTGCGTCAGTGGCCAACTTGCCGCAGGGCTAACACAGAGACATAGACACACAGACAATCATTCACTAGGGCCAATTTACAGTTACCAATTTACCTAACACATGCATGTCTTTGGACAGTGGGAGGAAGCCGGAGACCCCGGAGAGAACCCACGGTAACACGGGGAGGACATGCAGACTCCACCCAGAGAAATCATGTGATGTAATGTTCGCCCAGGAATCGAACGTTTCAGTCAGTCAAATATATATGTTTGTGTAGGCACCAAGATATAGGTCTAACAATCAATCAGGAAACAAACTGGCAACTGGTCAAACTACAGGATGTCTGTAAATAAAATAAATGCCAGTGAGTTGCAATTTTGTTTTGGGTGAATTGATACGTTTTGTACAATACAGTAAGAATATTCCATTCAGCAACAGTGGATTTACTCACCAAAGGCTAGGCAGTTCAAACCTCACCTGGATTCTGCTTTTACCACTCCAAAAAGAAGGCATCTAGCCATTTCACCTCGCATTGATCTTTTTATTTGACACTAAACTGTACAAAACATAATTTGAAGGCAATGCCGCAGCATGAAATAAATCAACATTACATCAGTGTTTTGGCAACTTTGCATTTTTGGCAGCACTTTTCCAACCAAGACAAAAATGCGTTGGCAGATATTTAATCACATCTCGCCACACAGCAACTTGATGAAAATGAATGAGCGATGAGACATGTCCTAACCGCGAAAGTTCTGCACAAAACCAACACACACGATGCAAAAAAGTGGTATTTGTTGTTTTAAGGATTGGAGGGCTTTGTAACTTCACTGGAGTCTCAGATGATACAGAGCGAGGTGGGGTGGTGCAACGATCCAAACAAAACAGACAAACTCATCAGCATTAAGTAAAAGTCTCCGACACACAGAGGACGGGAGCAAGGAGGATGTGCTACTCTTTTACACACACGATAGAGGAGGGGCTGGCTTCTGAATTATGACTCACAGTTGTAAGTGGCACAAAAGTAATATTTCTTCTATGATTGATTGATTACAGTTTTTATAAGCGTTCCTTCTGACAAACAAAACCTGGAAAAAAGCCACTGGTCTAATCTACATTGACTTTTACAAGTAGGTTCAACTCCCAAGTCGCTCGGGTCTACATGTTTGCACGTTCTTTCTGTGTCTGGGTGGGTTTCCTCTGGTTTCATGCGTTAAAGCTAAAACATGCACAATAGGTAAAATTCTGATGGCAAAGAGATGGGCCCCTGGATACCACAGGGGATCATGTCGGGCCAAATGCAGAGAATATATTTCCCTTATGAGGGAGTAATAAAGTAAACCTTAATCTTAAAATGAGATACTCAACTTTATTCTTGCAAATGGGCAAATTTTGCTTTGTTTATTTTATTTACCCACAGTGTATAGTAAAAACAGTTCTCTGTGACAAATTGAGACCCCTGTGCACGGCCGGCATCTGACAATAAAGTGATTTATCTTGCGCAAAAATGGAAGTTATAGCCAAAAACACAACTCTGATTAACTGGGCTTTGGTGGTCCGCACCCAGGACACGGACATTAATGCATGTAAACATTATCAAAGTGCTAAGGGGTTTGTGAGAGCTAAACAGATATAAATACCTCCTTTTACGGCTTTAACAACTCCTCATGCAATAGGTTACTTAGATATTCTTCAAAACATCCCGTAAACGACTACGTGCTGTTTTCAGCGGGCTCTGGAGGGCAGAGGGGTTACACACTTTCAGTCTAACGCACAGTTTGTCAATTCTGAAGCGAGAGATGGTCTTTACGTCAGACCTCAGCAGTTTGTGCTTTCATTAGCCTCCAGCCTCTGCCATCTCTGGGTGGGAAATGGGGCTTTTAGTCAATAAACAGCCACTACTGTAACTCACCCAGAGGGCTCAGCGATATTTAAGAAGTCAAGTAAACAATGTGTACCGTCAAGAAAGATAATAAAAATCATGGTCTAAAAAGGCTGACATATGATACACAAATGTACAGGTAATAGCTATAATACTATATAATAAGAAACGAATAATCTTAAGAAATCATTTTAAGATTATTGACACCAATCGCTGATACGTTTAAAAAAATAAAATAATTTATTCATTTTCTACCGCTTTGAGGTTGTGGGTGACTGAAGCCAATCCCAGTGACTTTGGGCCACAGAGAAAGAGACACACAGACAACCATTCTCGCATTCATTCACTAGGGGCAGATGCATGCTTTTGGACGGTTGGAGGAAGCCGGAAAACACGGAGAGAACCCACGGTAACATGGGGAACACATTCAGACTCAACCCAGAGAAATCGTGTGATGTTGGTCTGGCCCGGGAATCGAACCCATCTCCTTATTGGGAGGCGAGAGCTCTAACCGCTCCGCCACCGTGCACTCCCAATCAAACGTGAATTAAGCTATTGATGAGGGAATGGTGTTGGAAACACGGTTAAAGGCTCAAAAAAGGCAATTAAAAAAGTTAGGCTACTATAAAAACGTGACAACATTTTCATCTGATTGTCTATCCACAAATAACGCTGACATGATCTGCTGTAAATGCAATAAATCACACTGTGGGCTGCATACCATTTGCAGTCTTCATGTTCCAAGGTCTGTGGCTGATTGTTCAACAGTCTAGGGTACCTCAGGACATATTTTGGCTCTGATTGGGTAACACTAGTATAATTCAACATGTAGCAATTCTTCTTGGGCTGTTTATATGGAGGTATGTGCACCCAGCAGGCTTGCCGGCAGACTGCGATGTGATTGGACAAAACCCTGGACTTTCCCTCTTCTCTGCACACTGCTCTCACAGGGTGATTGGGTTGCATCTTCAGCACAATTAAGTGTGATTTACTTAATTGGAGGTGTAAAAGATTAAGATCATTTTGTTACTGATTTCTGTAAGGATACACCAACCATCACACTTTAAACTAATTTGAGCTGTAGAGGAATGAATTTAACTTGAATGGCTCCGACACTAACCAACTAGAGATGTGTTTCTGTGCAAATAATCGAGTTGTATCAAGATCAAGGTAATTTCTAATAGTCAATTATCACCTTGGGTCTTTTAAATCAGCAGATCTAGCCAATCATCTGTCAGTAAAAGCATGTCGTTTGGAGCAGAATTCAGACTTCTAAGGAACACATTTGACTAAAAAGACCGGTTAAAAGTCTGTATTGTTCATTTTAAGGAAATTAATATTGAAAGCTATTTTTATTTGCTTTTATTAAGACAAAATAAAATGTAATTGGGGGAAAGATACTTTTTTGTCAATTCAAAATTTTTTATTGTGCTGTTTATTTTTGGCAGCTCATGCTTTTAACTGTATTGTGCATTTAAAAAAGGTTGACTGGACATTGGGGTTATTGTGTCAGTGGAATAGAGTAGTTCCTATTTTATAGTTTATCATGACATATTTTGTATGTCAACCTTCAAAATTTGGTCAAACTACATCCTATAATCTCCTCTTTGGTTTCCTCACGCTCTAACGTCTTTCTACCATACATTCACTATCCTTCCTCTATACATTCAGTTCATTTAATTTCAGCAGGTTTATTACAAAAGAAGTACGGTAAAATAATTACACATTCAACATAATTAAGAAAACATTTTGTAAATGGAGACACCCCTGAAGCTGTTCTTAGCTAATGGGGCCCATGTTTCTGTTTTTTCCACTGTAGCCCCTCGAGGCAACTACTGTTGTGATTTTGGGCGTTACAAAAGTAAATTGAATTGAATTGAAATGTTGACACATTATATTACTAGAATACTAATTTAAAATGTTTTATTTTTTTTACATTACTGCTCCCTATCTAGCTACTGACTAGCTACAAAATGTATGTGTAAATACATACATAGATACACACAGGTTTTATACATTACAATATCTTCTAGTTCCTTTGAAAGCAAATCAGAATGATCAAACCACTTTGTGTCACTTTCATCTCTGACCCAAGTGTTGGGACTAATAAAAAAGTTCTCTAGAGTGCAACAGTTGAATGGTTGAAGGTATAGGGGTGGGCAATATAGACAAAAATGTATATATCAGGAATCAGGATATATTTATTGCCATTGTCAATGAACAAATTCACAACATAGGAACGTGACTTGATGACAGATGCGACATGAGAGACATGCATAAAGACCGGCACCGGGGTCCCAGGCCACCGGGGCTGCTCGCTTCCGCACAGCGCCTACCGGGGTACTTGAACTCTTGGAAAATGAAAAAGCAGTTCAGCAATAAGCATACAATGATAAACAACACATATTGAGTACATTACACGAGGTCAACGTGATGGATATTTTCAGTGGTAATTGGGGCATGGACACAAACAAGATAACACAAAGATTAGGATGTGGGATGTGCAGACGGCGAGTGAAGGCCAAATCTTGTTTTGTGTAAGTGTCTGTGTGTGTCTTCAGTACGGCCTTGAACGCCTGTTGCTCTCCAGCCCGGGGCCAGATAAGAAAAGGGAGAGACATACAAGGGCACAGCAGCGAAAGGAGAAATAAGTACTTTAATACATTTTGTTGATCAATGATTTACGATCAAATAATCCGATCGTTTCTGGTCCTCTGAGTGCGATTCAGCTTGATTCATTGAGTTACTCCGTCCTACAGCGAAAAGTTCCCATTTCCTTGATTGAATATATAAATTTTTTGGTATTAATAATTAGCATTTTCTTGATGATGATACTTTGATAATGCATCAGAAATGTGCTAACATGTGCCTATAACTTTTCTCCTCTTTTTTTAAGAGATTGCACTGGATGATTTGGTATCTTTTTGAGGTAATTTTGATTGGTTTCAATAATAAATGATATACCATAATTGGGCATAGCTCCAAAATAACAGTTGCAACTTCATCAATGTGTTTATATCTCTTATCTCTAGGTGCAAGACATCACAATGGCGTGGCATCACATTTTTTTTTAATATCTGAAGAACAAATATCTACAAGTGGATTATGCAAATAGGTTATGCATGTTAAGTCATTCTTATTTGGACTAGCTAGTGCCAAAGCCCTATATCTGCTAGTGTGGTTCATGCGTTGAGACGTGGAGGTGTAGGAGGTATGTCTGCCTCGGGGGACTTCTGTCTATCTCCATGAGCTGAAACTTTATCTGCTGCAATGTCTAAACAGAACCACGAAGTCCATGAAAAGGAGGTAGAGTCTGAGCTGACAGGGGTAATGTACAGTGTGAGGAGGAGGGAGTGTTATTGTGCAAGAAGAACATGTATCACACACTTGACATTTCCCCCAAACCGTCGGATTGGGTGTCTGCGGCTGGAGGAGTTAGGTTCCTATTGTAAACAGATTGCTCATTCAGAGATTAGACAGTACAGCAAAGAGCTTGTACAAAGAAGTAAAGTTTAAAAGTTTAGGTCCATGTCAAGTATGTCAACTATATAGTATTAACAATGCCATAACATGTCTAACAAACTTTTTGAAGGACATCCATATTAAAACTCAACTTAAAAGCATGTTTTTTCATTATGCCACTTATTATTCAACTGCACCGGTTAAAATATGCAAAGTTGATTCAAATCTATTTTGTCTGTTAATATTTTATAATCAGCAGTTATGCAGATGGCTCACTCTTGTGCCCTTTTCCCCGTTAACGTGCACAGACTGAAGTCCAAACTTTGGCTTTACATATTCCATCACTGATTGGCTTCGTGACACATGTCATCTTGAGTCCCTGTAAGAATATTTTTACTCTGCATTTGACCCATCCTTCAATGGGGAACACCAAACTCTCACTGCAGCAATCTTGTGCTAGCCTTGGTCAGGACTACCAAAGCTATCGTTCATCATTTTTGGTTGATGGGGGAAACCGGAGTGCCTGCAGGAAACCCACTCAAAAATGGGGAGGAACATGCAAATTGCAAAAAAAACAGCAGTGGGGACCCATCTCCAGCTCTTGAGCTGGTTTTGGATTTGCCTGTTGTGCATTTTTTAGGCTGATGGGGGAGAGTGATGATGACTCCTGTGATGATTGAACCTTAGATGCCACGATCCGGACCTGTGGACCTGGAAGCTCCTGCATCACCTGCCTGGTGATGATCCACCCTCTATTCCTTGGTCTTGAGTGTTTCTGGCCATCTAAGGCCTGTCTGGCCTCCTGGTTTAGTCCTGTCCTGGACCATCTACAGCCTGTCTGTCCTGGTTTAGTCCTGGACCATCTGCGGACTGTCCGTAACTGTGGTTCTCCTCGAGTATTCTACTTTTTCCCACTGGGTTGTTTGTGGTTTTTTCTTGCCAAGAGAGAGGGACTAAGGACAGGGGATGCTCTGGGACATAATTCCTGTGAACTTTGTTCGATCTGCTTCTCCATCTTTAACAAACGACTTTAAATTGTTTGATTTTCTTTGGGCTCTACAAAAATATTTAAATTGGAAGTGGAGTATTCACATCATTGATCTACCATACTATTTTCTACATCAGCAATTAATTTAATTTAAAGGTTTAATATTTGCTTTTGCACTCACATTAGTGTAGACAGCGGCTAAAAACTCAGTCTCAGAGTATATATGTATAGCATAAACTTGAACTTTATCTTCCAAGGTCACTCAGAGTTATTAAGTGAACTCCTAAACAAAACTCGTGACTGGAGGTAATTATCTGTCCCCTTTGTGGGAGCCTATTGTTCCCGCAGCGACGACCCAAATCGGCGAGTCCCGTTTACATTTATACTGTCACCACAGCAACCGGAGGCAGAACACAAGCTGCCACAGAAACAGCGAGGCAGATCGACACGTGCATAGGTCAAATTAAAGTCACCCACACAGAGGTGACGGTTGCTGCTCTAGTCCCATGGATCCCGTTTAATCCTGGGGCCTTTGTGGAGCGAGGTGCGGATCTAAAGTTGGGGATTTGAATTGTCCAGGATTCACACGCAGGGATCATCCAAAACACAGCAGGATTACAGGGAGCCCAGACCCAAACAAAGAAAGTCCGCAGGGGCAGCTCAGTGTCGCCAGTCTGCAGCGGGACCGTGATCTGGGAGCAGGCGCTGTCATGAAAACAACATGTGTAACTGAATGTAAGAGCAGCTTTAACATGCATGGACCAAAGGAAAGAGGAACATGAGGGAATGTCCGGAGCGGAGCCATGGCATTTGATACTTCATAAACAAAGCAGAGAAAACTAAAAATTAAGTCTCTCAAAATCACTATCAGTATACATTTTAATTTAATTGAAAGTGAAGGGAGTTTATAAACTCTCAAAACATCCATTCTGTTTCTTTTGCTTCTCTGGGACAAAGTCTAACCACGTTACCGGAATCGTAGTGAAGAGGCTCATTTATGCACCATTTTCCTACGCAAACCGGACCATGCGTTCCAAGTGATTACTGCCACTGCATTTCTAAACACAAACGTTTCTAAAGTCAGGTCTGTGTTCTGTTCAAACAATCACCAGAGGGTGTTCAGTCAGTTTGAGAATTGAACAAATGAAAGAGCAACTACAAAAACACACACGGAGGCATTTAGGTCACACTTGTTGGAAAAAAACAAGATGAGAGAAACTTGTATTTGTTTTGAAACTTGTTCTAGTCACTTGTTTTTTGTTGAGCTTCCACCGTTGTCCTGTGTTCACTACTGTCCCATGTTCACATGCACAGCTCCGTTGTTATGAATCTACCAGCTCCGAGGTGACCGATGAAATGACGAAAGAACAATGCAGAGGACAGAAGCCACCACATGTACCCATATGTGTCTCGTACATAGATTCTAAATGTCAGGGTGGATTAGATGGATTCTTCCTTCTTTCATGCATTGATAATCAGCTACCCCAGCTATAGGATGATTTTTCCTTTGTGGGATAGAGCACATGCCCACAGGATGACAGAGCAGGGGAAGCTATGACTCCTAATGACATGACTTTCTTTCATCACTTCTCCAATACAAACACAGGGATCAGGCTGGAAAGTGGAGCTCTTTGCATTTAGTCTACGAAGTTTAAGTTTCCTCGGCTGTGTAACAGCACATCAGCAGCTTGGACTATTTGAATGTAATCCTACAGTGATAACAACATGGGATCTGTCAGTAGGAGTTTAAATTTGAGTTTTGATTATGTCCCTGAGACAAATTTAGACTTTGACATCAGGTGTCATTGAGGCATTTTGTACAAGTTCTACTCATATTATTGCAACAACCCCGCAAAATGATTTGCATTATTGAATACTGCGATATGATTGTGATTATTATTATTTCTTTTTTACTAGGGCTGCCCAATTTGCATAAAATGACATTTATATTCTAGTTATTTACTGAATTACTATTTTAATGCATTGTATTAGAATTGTAATTTGATATCCGTTTGATATTGAATCTGTTTTTCTGTCACCTTTTAAGCCCAAGAAATAGTGACAGTACAAAATATCTGTGTAATTATTTTCAGTGCCAGAGTCAGCAAAATAGACCAAGGCAGTTACAAAGCCTAAGCACAAACTGAGTTCTGCTTTACATAACCAATGAGAGCACCGTCCTCTCTCTGTGCACTCTCATCTGTCTGCAGTGGGAACCATAGAACCTTTCATTTGACGTTTCACATTTCCCACAATAACGTGCATGGAAGGAAGAAGTGATAGACATGCACAAGCAACAGTTCTATACTGTAAGCCTGTATCACTGAAGTAGGGACAGTTTGACTGTATAAGTTTAACTAAAAAGACTTAGACGAGAAAGAGGAGCGAAAGAGCACGGTAAGTCCCACTAACATGCGCATGGAATAATGGGCAAAAGGAGGCGGAACAGATGCACAAGCAACATCCATTTGTCAAATAAGCATCGCCAAAGCAAAGACATAAGCGAAGCGAGTTTTGCTATTTAGAAAAGCGAAGGAGCGAAAGAGCGCAGTGGAGCAAGGGTCAGTGCGAGATCTTGGGCTGATTTCCTTCAGTGTGGCTTCTATGAAAGCCTAAATCCTTTGCGGTGGCCGCTTTATAAAGGCTGACAAGTGACAAGTGAAGCACAAACACGTGGAGGACTCGGGAGGAGCAGAGCGTGAAACATGAAGCTGCAGACTGGGGGCCATCATCGCGGGACTCTGTGATTACATAATTACATTTTGTAATATCGCGATGAAGGGCTGCAGCTATCGAATAGTTTAGTAATCAATCGATTATTTTCTTTGATTAATCGATTAATCAGATGGTTCTTTACTGAGGTCGAGTCATTTTGCAGCATTCGCTCTGTGAGCTGTTCACTTTAGCCTCCATGTCTTCGCCCCTTGGCTTGGACTTTGACATCGCGGTCCTTGGTGTTCTTTCACACAACAAAACTCCGCTCCGCAGACACACGTGTGGGTTATAACGCTCTCTGCCCTGGTGTGCTTGAGCTGCTGCAGGCGCAGCGCAGAAACAAACTTTGTGTCAAACAAGTGCCACAAGTAATCTACGTCAGAGATTCATGCAGTTTTAATTGACTATGCAAATTAATTAAATTATCAAGGCAATAAAATTGAAGGTTTTTTGTAATCGAATTACTTGATTTACTCAAGTAATCATCTCAGCCCTATCACGATGTAATCACAAATGCAATTAACCGTGCAGCCCAAACACAAACTATGCAAACGAGAACATCTGGTTCCCTCCTTTGCTCCATTAACCCAGCTCCACACAAAGGATTATGCAACAAGGAACTGCTATTGTCATTTCCTCCTCCCTTTGGTCCATATAATGTATATACAGTTCATACGCGCCATCAAAATACATCAATTGAAAAAAAACTTTCTCAGAATCAGAATCAGAATCAGAAAGAGTTTATTGCCATTGTCTATGAACAAAATTCAAAAACGTAGGAACTTGTCTCGGCCTTAAGGTGCAACATAAAACACTGAGTAATAATAAAACAACATATATTCAATCAAAAAAGGGCATGCATTAGGAAACAATTTAAAATTACTATACAATAAAAATAAAATTAGGCATTTCTATGTACATTTCTATGTACACAAGTTTACAAAGCTAAATTGAACAATTTAACTTATAGATTTTATGGACCTCTGGGAATGCAGAAAATATGGCTGTAAAAAAATAACTGTCCACGTAGAAAAAGCTTTGTTCAAAATATGTTTTTGTACAAAATGTATTTTAATGCCTTTTATATCTGTGAAAGTGTAGAAAAGCCCAACCAGGGACGGGAGTTGAAAATTAGCACTGGCTATAAACTTTGCATGCATCGCATCGGCTACAGGCTTTGTTTTGTAACTATGCACGATTGCATTGTCCCTGTCAAATAAATGAATAAATAAATAAATGCAAAGTTTAAATATTTGCAGGATACGTTAAAAGTCACATTTATTATAGCAAAAGTCATATGGCAGCATCCCTGTGTCCGGATGGATTGCAACTAAGAGATTATAGGCCAAGCATCGTGCACAAGGAAACAACCACAGTGGGATTAAACCTCCAACTTTCAAGTTACTGAAGAGAGCATTAACATCTATAAATAATTAAACATCATGCAGTGAAAAGTGAGGTAACAGTGCGTTAGCCCAGTGGTGTTGTGCACAACAATTCTTCCTGTTGTTCAGCGCCTGACATGCTGTGAGTGACTGGCAGATAAAACTGGTACAGAGAAATGTGAACTCTTTGAAGAATAGCTGAATTTATTCATTAAAGGCAATATAAAGCAAAAGAATACTTGGCACGGATAAAATTTGGCTTTTGCCATATCGCCCACACCTTCTTTCATCTTTCATAGGCTAAATGTTTCCCTTTGTGCAGATTTTAAAAGTATGTTTAAGATCATGATTTCTCAATGAAGGCTGTGCACGGTACATTAGGACTGAGGTTTAGCTGCAGGGCAAAGTTACTATAGTTCACATGCCTGCAGTTGTACAGAGCCGGTTTGTTGAGCTTGTGCCCTCAGCCCAACCTGGATCAGTCATTGAGCCATTTCACGCAAGAGAACAAGCGAGGATCATTCACAATTATACCTCCGAATCCCGTCTTCAGCAACAGCACAGTAAGGCCACACTGTAAGAGCTGATGTGCAACACTTGTCTACTAAGCTGCAGAGACATATGAGCACTTTCAGTCGTTCAAAAGAAAAGTAGAAAGAAAAGTGCATTCATCTATGCACACATATCCACTCACAATTGCGACGTTCTTGTTTATGCAAAACTCATGCAAACTCAACATTTATTAGGTACCCAGCAACCTATTGAGAGTCGGGAGCTTGCCGGCATATAGCTGTAGGATCAAGTACTAAGTAGGCTATACTTAGTACTTACCGTACCACTTTAAGTCTTTTAAAAATACATTTTTAACCAAATCGAGGAAAAAGCACCCAAACAGACGGATTTCAGGTAGAAAAGAACACAAAAAAAAGAACATTATTGATGAATATTGCACATCCTCATTCTTATTCTGACATTTTGGTTCAACAATGCCCCTGTCCTTGCAACACGTCGTTAGGCATGTGTTCTTTTTGGAGCTATTTTTGTGCTAAAACGAATAACTCAAGTATCAAAGAAAAGGTGAGCAGACTTTAAAATTAAAAGTGCAGTAATATCACTTTAAACTATAATTTAAACACTGCAAGTTTGTTACTATTATTTCTGATCAGTTCTTATATGCAGCCTTTTTAAAGAGTTTTTACCATATCTGATTGACGTGATGTCCTGAGGTAAGAGTACTATAATCTCAACCACTGTGCTACCAAATCCACCTTTAAAAACATTCAACCGAGATGCACAAAAGGTTTACAATGAGCTAGAAAATGAAGATGCAAGTGAAGCAATGACATGAAAACCGACAACACATGGTTTTAAATGCTTTTTTTTTTCTCATTGAAATGCTCTTCTGGGTTTTAAAAGAGCACTTACTTTTCATTCAGATATTTAAAGCAAGCACAAACAAAGTACTAAGTATGACTGACATTTCCTGCTTTAGTTAACTTTGTTCTAAATAACCCACATAACTAGTTCAGCCCTTCTAAGCCACACAGGTAATCGTTTCAGAGCAAACTATAATTACCCTCTTTTTACAACCTGTTCACTTGATTCACCATTTGCATACAGCACTGATGTTAGGGTTGTTTTATGAAAATAATATATTCTTCTAATGTATGCTGCTGAGCGTTTACCATCTTGGAGACAAAATCCAATGTGTCCAATACAAAATTCACAATGGAAAAAAAGGTCTTTATTGACAAAAACAAATCTTATTTACCTAAAGACATGCCCTGAGCACAGATTAATTCCCTAAATGGGTGTGTGGTGTAACGCTGGCAAAAGTTTTCCCAAAACGCCAGATAACTCACCCCATGTCTTCTTCTCTCAGCTGTGGCCCATATGAATCCATATACTGTTATCCTAATGTTTTTGTTTTTTTTTCAGACAGGGGCAGTGCACAGTATATATTAACCTTATCAGGAGCAGGCTGAGGTTATAGACTCCACTCAGAAAGGCCCTGCGCCCCCCGGGAATCGATCCCAGGACCATCTTGCTGTGAAGCGAGAGGGCTACCGTGCCTAAACGCAGTAGTCCACTAATAAAACATTTGGTTGACTAAGAAAACATGTAAAAATAACACATGCAATAATAACACATACGCCAGATGCATAGTGGTCCAATGGTCACATTTACGTATATTAGTCGAGTGTCTTCAGAGCAAGAAAGTAGATTTCACTCTTGTGGCCGTGTCGAGATGAGTTTCCTCCAATCCCTCTGGTTTCCCACAGCAACACAAAACATGCACAAAAGGGCAAATCCTACAGAGGTCATGACCAAACAGAGCTCAAGATCTGGAGATGGGTCTCTGAGTGCTGTACTGCCGCGACCACTGCCCCCTACAGGGTAAACCCCAGCGGCAGTGAAGGGTCAAATGCAGAGGGTGACTTTCCCCACAGGGCTCAATGAGGTTAACCTAGTCTACGCTTTTCTACAGTGACATGGGCAGGGCACTTAAGAAACCATTCATCCACGGAGTCTCTCCCTTTCCACAGCGCAGACACTGGAGGTAAGGCCGGCAAAGGGTCTGGCCCAGGTACTGCATGTGCTGGGGAAGGAAACCAGCAGTCTTTGGGCTTGGCTGTTGCTTTAAACGAAGCTCAAATAGTACTCGTTTGGTTTCTTCCCTATAAATAGTTGAAGTTGCAGAACAGGAAGTGAGTGGAGGAGCGTCTAAACATCGATTGTGAAAAGCTGGACCACATTCAAAAACAGGTGACAATTTTTCTCACGGCATCGCTGCATTAAATAAACAAACGTGACCTAAGCTGTACAAACTAGCTCATGATCACCTATCGCACAAAACCTGAATGGACCGTACAATAACCACAACATATTATTTAGATTACACTAGATCCAAAACAACTATTGTGATTTCATTATCTCCCACCTCTAGTTCTTTTTCTCTCTACATTCTGTTGCTCCGTCTTCCTTCTCTCCCTCCCTGAACTTCTGACCTATACCGCCTACTCCTCTCTCTCTTTCATGCTCTCCTCTCTCTCCATTCTGTTTCTTTTCTCTTCCTCCTTCCCTCTCAACATCTCGCCTCCTATATCTCATTCATTCTCACTCTCACCCTTCCTTATCTCTCCATTATTTCCCCCTTTCCCTTTGTCTCTTAACAATCTCTCCTCTCCTCTGTCCTTTTTTCCGTACTCTTTCTCCCCCTCTCTCCAACAATCTCTGCTCCCTTTCTCCCTCCCATCCCACCATCCCTCCATTCTGTTTCTCTTCATTTCCCCCTCTTCTCCCTATGTTTCTCACTCTTCGTCTCTGTTCATTCTCCCTTCTTCTGTTTTTTCACTCACTGCTCAATCTCTACTCCTTCTCCCTCTACTTCTCTCCCCCTCTCCCTTCTCCACTTCTCCTCCCTCCTCTCCTCTCCCTCTCTCCCCTCCTTCCCTCTCCTCCTTCTCTCCCCTCTCTGCTCCTTCTCCCTCTCTCCATCTCACTCCTTCTCCCTCTCTCCTCCTCTCTCCCTTCTCATCTCCTCCTCTCCATCTCACTCCTTCTCCCTCCTCCTCCTTCTCCCTCTCCTCCCTCTACCTCCCTCTCTCCTCCCTCTCTCCCTCTCCTCTTCTCCCTTCTCCCTCTCCCCTCTCCTTCTCCATCTCTCCCTCTACTCCTTCTCTCTCTCCTCTTCTCCTCTCTCCTTCTCCTTCCCTCTACTCTCTTTCTCCCTTCTCTCCTCTCCTCTCTCCTCTCCCTTCTCCCTCTCCTCTCCCTTCTCCCTCTACTCCTTCTCCTCTCTCCCTCTACTCCTTCTCCCTCTCTGTCCTTCTCCCTCTCTCCCTCTCCTCCTTCTCCTCTCACTCCTCTCTCCTCCTTCTCCCTCTCTCTCCCTCTCCCTCTTCCTCTCCCTCTCTCTCCTCTCCCCTCTCTCCCTCTCTCCCTCTCCCCTCTCCCTTCCCTCTTTCCTCCTCTCCCTCTCTCTTCTCCCTTCTCTCCCTCTCCTTCTCCTCTCTCCCTCTCTTCTCCCTCTCTCCCTCTCCTCCTTCTCCCTCTACTCCTTCTCCCCTCTTCTCTCTCCCCTCTCCACTCTCCCTTCTCCCCTACTCCTTCCTTCTCCCTCTTCCTCTCCTTCTACTCCTTCTCCTCTCCTTCTACACCTTCTCCCTCTCCTCCTTCTCCTCTACTCCTTCTCTTCTCCTTCCTCTACTCCCCTCCTCTTCTCTCTCTCCCTCTTCCTCTCCTCCTTCTCGCTCTCCTTCTACACCTTCTCCCTCTCCTCTACTCCTCTATTCCCTCTCGCCTACGCCCTCTCTCCCGCTACGCCCTCTCCCTCTTACGCCCTCTCCCTCTACCTCCTCTCCCTCTACTCCTTCTACCTCTACTCCTTCTACCCTCTACTCTTCTACCTCTACTCCTTCTCTCTCTTACTCCTTCTACCTCTACTCCTCTCTACCTCTTACTCCTTCTACCTTCTACTCCTTCTACTCCTACTCCTTTACCTCTACCTCTACCTCTACTATTACCTCTACTCTTCTACCTCTACCTCTACTCCTCTACCTCTACCTCACTCTTCTACCTCTACCTCTATCCTTCTACCTTCTACCTCTACTCCTTTCTACCTCTACACTCTACTACCTTCTACCTCTACCTCTACTCCTTCTACCTTCTACCTTCTACCTCTACCTCTACTCCTTTCTACTCCTCTACTCTTCTATCTACCTCTACTCTCTTCTACCTCTACTCCTTCTACCTCTACTCCTTCTACCTCTACCTTCTACTCCTTTCTACACCTCTACCTCTACTCCTTCTACCTCTACCTCTACTCCTTCTACCTTACTCCTTCTACCTCTACTCCTCTACCTCTACCCCTCTACCTCTACTCTACCTCTACCTCTCTCCTCTACCTCTCCTCTACCTCTACCCTTCTTACCTCTACCTCTACCTCTACCCTCTACCTCTACCTCTAACTCCTTCTACCTCTACCTCTACCTCTACCTCTACTCCTTCTACCTCTACCATCTACCTCTACTCCTTCTACCTTCTACCTCTACTCCTATCACCTCTACCCTTCTAACCTCTACTGCCTTCTACCTCTACCTCTACCCCTTCTACCTCTACCTTACCCTCTACCTTCTACTCTACCCCTCTACTCTTACCTCTACCTCTACTCCTTCTACCTCTACCTCTACTCCTTCTACCTCTACCCTTCTACCCTCTACCTCTACCCTTCTACCTCTACCTCTACCTCTATCCTTCTACCTCTACCTCTACCTCTACTCCTTCTACCTCTACTCCTTCACTCTACTCCTCTACCTCTACCTCTACCTCTACTCCTTCTACCTCTCCTCTACCCTCTACCTCTACTCCTTCTCTACTCTACCTCTACTACCTCTACCTCTACCTCTACCTCTCCTTCTACCTCTACCTCTACTCCTTCTACCTCTACCTCTACTCCTTCTACCTTCTACCTCTACTCCTTCTACCTCTCTACCTCTACTCCTTCTACCTCTACCTCTACTCTACCTCTACCTCTACCTCTACTACCCTACCTCTACCTCTACTCTACTCCTTCTACCTCTACCTCTACCTTCTACCTCTACCTCTACTCTTCTACCTCTACCTCTACTCCTTCTACCTACCTCTACCTCTACCTCTATCTACCTTCTACCTCTACCTCTACCTCTACTCCTTCTACCTCTACTCTCTACCTCTACTCCTTCTACCTCTACCCCTTCTACCTCTACCTCTACCCCTTCTACCTCTACTACCTCTACCTCTACTCCTTCTACCTCTACCTCTACCTCTACTCCTTCTACCTCTACTCCTTCTACCTCTACCTTACTCCTTCTACTCTACCCTCTACCCCTACTCCTCTACCTCTACCTCTACCTCTACCTCTACTCCTTCTACCTCTACCTCTATCCTTCTACTCTCCTCTACTCTTCTACCTCTACCTCACTCGTCTACTCTACCTTCTATCTACCTCTCCTCTACTCCTTCTACCTCCTCTACTTCACCATCTACCTCTTACTCCTTTTACCTTCTACCTCTACTCCTTTTACCTCTACTTCTACTTCCCCTCTACTCCTTCTCCCTCTCCCTCTACTCCTTCTCCCTCTACTCTTTCCTCTCCGTTCCTTCTCCACCCCGGCCCCTCACCCTCCTTCGCTTCCCTCCTTATGCCTCTTTTGCACCGCTCAAAGTGCATTTTTCCCTCTCTACATTTCTGCTGTCCGTTCAAATTACCGAGCCGGGTTAAGAGTCTTACAAATTCCATTAGTGGATACGGGATTAAGCCTTTTAAAACTGTTGCCAGTAATTAACTAAACAAACAGAGTCTTTTGTAACATGGTACATGCATGAGCTGAGGCCAATTAGGAGAGAATACAGCGAAAAGGCTGCTGGCTAAAACAAGGTCCATGGAAACGTACACTAGAAGGCTATAAAGTCTGTTTTATGTAAGACAATGTGGCTATAATGTACATGGAAACTCTAATGTTGTATATAAATGTAGAGTCTTCCTAAACAAATCTGATTGGAGCATGAGCTAATGGGAAATTAGTTATTTGCTGTGGGATTTTACGACTACAACAGACTGATGCTTGAAGTGTCACATTCCTGAAAAGGGATCCAAGAATAACCTAAATATCGTGACACCATATCGTTAAAAGCCTCACAGTCTTTGTTTGTATATTGTTACATGCCGATTTGTGATTTGTTTGTAGATACAATTTACAGGCTTTCAACTTATTTATCAAAACCAGATAACACCATAGTGCATAGTGACGCTTATCATCAGATGTGGAGCGTATGTAATTTGTCTTTCATTGTCCAAAAAAGCACTATAAACCTACATTGTTGTAACTACTATTTAAACAGATAATTGCACTGCATAAACCAAGACTAAACCCTAGACCTAACAAGTAACCAACCCCTCAAGATTCAGAGTAAACAAACCAAGAATTTTCACATTAAGAGAAAAAAGATATTAGCAGAAACTGTAAAGATTTGCTGACTGATACCACCGTTCTTTTCTTGTAAAAAGTTTAAATGCGTCTAGAGTTCCAGTCTATTGTGTACAGAGTTTGTGCGTAGTATGTAAATGTGGCATTCAGCGCTGCACTGAGGGCGTTTCTGGGGCTCTCCTGTTACACTGGACCGGATCATTTATTACAGGCTGAATGTAGGAAGTGTACATGGTTTATATAAGACACTGAGCCAACTGGAATGAAAGCAGTTTGGGACATATTACTATCATTACCAGGGGTGTGGAGTGATAAGAACCTGGAGATCACTGGTTCACATTGTCAAACTAATATATCCAGATACACCAGTACAAATAGAAAGAGATATAAAAAGAAGAAGTCATAATGTGTATTTTTCTGATGACTGCCTCAGTGGGTCGCTTGAAGGCAATGCAGTGTGCTCTTTGGGACCACAGTGAGAAGAAAAACACTGAAGATCAACCAAAAAGAAAATCTGAAGCAAATTTAATTGTTGGAAAACAGATCTGCACACGTCAAAGTTGTGACGCGGTGGTGTAAACATGTACATTCGGCAGACGTGCAGGTATTGAAACGGAGACAAATCAGCCTTTAGCCACTTTTGTGGACCAGTCTAAACCAGGGTCTAAACCAGGGTCTAAACCAGGGTTAATAGATACTGACAAGGACCACCACATTGCACAAACACACAAGGAAATGCTCCTTGTGCTTTCTTCCTGACATGTTTTCTTTCTTCGTGCAATGATGATCAAATAAATAATATTGTATTTTCACAACATCACTGAATCATGCACTGTTCTCACGTTGATGTATTAGTTGCATGATTGAGTCAGGTTTGGACACGAGAGCAGTTCCATTATTAGAGGAATGTACAAATACAAATGTCAGACCCACTCGGCAGAATAATTATCTGAAAAGGGGGATTTTCCTCTGAGTCACCTGGCAACCACCAACTAGCTGCAAGCAACCAGTGAGGTCCAGGGAGGTCCAGTGAGGCCCAGTGAGGCCCAGGGAGTTTCTGCTACTTTGACTTTGGGTACACAAATTAAAATCCAAGAAGTCGCTAATTTGCATATATGTAAGGGGTACATTTTATGTTGTTGTGTTACAATCTAATTCGCAGGAGAATAAGGTTATAAAACAATAAAGGATGAATAAATACTAAATAATACTGAATTAACCAGCTCCCTGTATGCAAATGAGCATCTAGTTATAAAGGGTGCCATAAATAAAGTGTTGCCTGTTTTTAGTCTACAAATGTAAGCAGCAGGCATAAAGTGAGTTAGCAAGAGATTTGGGAGCGATTCTTAAGTTTTTTCCCCTGCGTTTTACATACAAATACGCAGTTAACAAGTATTTGCTGTATAAATAGTGTTGTTTTTTTCTTGAACAACTTAACAGCAGCTAAGGTCAAATCATAGAGATACTCGTTCTGAGAGCCATTGCCACGCTTCCTTTTAGTCATCTAATCAATGCATGTATTGTCATCAGTCAGTCAAGAAATTCTATTATCGACTCAACTATTGTAATCAGGAAATCCATTTAACATCTGCAGCTTGTATAATGCTGCATGACGTGACAACTACTTTTACGGACAGGAAACAGCCGATGTCAGATACTGATACGAGACAATATGAGTTGTGTTTCAGCCAAAAGACACTGACTCAAACACTGTTTACATTCCTGCACTTCAATGTGATGTTATCGTACGGAGAAGGGGAGGACAACATGTTTGGGATGTACAGGAGCAGTGTAAAAAAAAAAGTTTTTCGAGGAATTTCGAAGGCTGCAGAGAACGCAATTGAAGTCAGAGCTGCAGGGATGTGGGATTTGTGACTTGTCGTTTTGATTCGTTTGTTTTACCTCCAGTGAACCACACCACACACCAAGAGTGGCCCAGAGGCAAGAAACGTCACTCAAAAGGCGCCAAAAGGAAAGTACCTGTGTCCATACGAGTAGGAAGTAAGGAGGGGGAAGGACAAAAACCGTGACACGCACCATTGATGACTATCAGCGCAGGTCGGGTTCAGCTGCACGGCCTCCTCGCCCACTCTCTTCCCTAAGCAGACACACAAAAAGTATAATTAGAGGGGAGAAACAAACAGGTTCAAAGTCTACTTAAACTTGGGGCTTTTAAGCCTTTTAAGATTTTAACTGAACATAGATAAATATTGTTATGAGTGCCTTACAAGTTTACCTTTAAACTCAGATTAGTCATGCTTTAGGTTCTGTAAAAAAAAAATCTGTCACCTGCACAGTCCCTTTACTTCTCTGATCAGTTCAATGAGTATTTGGGAACGTGTGTGTGTGTGTGTGTGTGTGTATGAACTGTGCTCTACAAATTCATTTGCCTTTGCCATTTATAAGAAATGCTACCAAATACTTTATAGAATCAAAAGACTTGAGACGTGAGCTCACATATTCTTGAGAGTCTGATAGAAAGTGTTCTTGTTTTTAACATCTCAGTTTGGTTTGGTTATC
Organism: Chaenogobius annularis; assembly: GCA_015082035.1. Taxonomy (NCBI): domain Eukaryota; kingdom Metazoa; phylum Chordata; class Actinopteri; order Gobiiformes; family Gobiidae; genus Chaenogobius; species Chaenogobius annularis. The sequence goes on along the minus strand of BJKM01000577.1, from coordinate 95,860 downwards.
TGACAGTGACTCACAAGGACAAACTGAGAGGAATTATATTGAATGGAAGAAAGAAGATAATTGAGAATCAGAATCAGAATTGCCATTGTCATGTCAATGAAGAAAATTCACAAACATAGAAACTTGTCTCGGCCTTAAGGTGCAACATAGAACACTGAGCAATAATAAAACAACATATATTCAATCAAAAAGGGCATGCATTAAGAAACCATTTAAAATTACTATAGTATAAAATAAAAATAGGCATTACTATGTACACAAGAGTACAGTTAATTCAAAGTTGTAGTGCAGAAAGTGACAGTGCAGTGAGTGATGAATAGTTGCAGTTAAAGTGACAGGTGTTTAAGAACTGTTCATGAGTCCAATAGGAGTCAACCAGAGGGAAAGAAACTATTCCTGTGGCGGGAGGTTCTGGTCCGGATGGACCGTAGCCTCCTGCCTGAGGGGAGTGGTTCAAAATAGACCATGTCCAGGGTGAGAAGGGTCAGCTGTGATCCGACCTGCTCGTCCCAGAGCCCTGGAGACGTACAGGTCCTGCAGAGATGGAAGTCTGCAGCCGATCACCTTCTCAGCAGAACGCACAATGCGCTGTAGTCTCTGTTTGTCCCTGGCTGTGGCTCCAGCGTACCACACGGTGATGGAGGAGGTGAGGATGGACTCAATGATGGCCGTGTAAAACTGCACCATCATCTGCCACTGGCAGCTTGGACTTTGCTCAGCTGCCGCAGGAAGTACATCCTCTGCTGGGCCTTCTTGATGAGGGAGCTGGTGGAGGGCTCCCACTTGAGGTCCTGGGTGATGGTGGTGCGGAGGAAGCAAGCAAGTACAGAATACAAAGCACTGACTCCTCAGACAAACTTAAACTCACCATCCTCTGTGTGCTGAGTTTAAGCTTGTCTGAGGGGTCAGGGCCTCCAGTTAATCTGTGCCAAATGCAGTTACATTTTTAAATAAGCACTAACAGGATGTGTGTGTGGTGGACACAGTTCCAGTTAAAAAAATTACTCAAACTTCATTTAAAAATTAAGCTCATTTAAAGATGCACCATGTAACTTTTCACTATGTAACCACTTGCGCATCTCCATGGAAATGTTTTGGCTTTGCCTGGAATTTTCATGGTATGGCATTAAATTGATAGATCTTGGGCAGTTATAAAGTAAAGAGATCGTAAAGAAATCGCCGTTCCACAGATTTGACCTGTAACTTGACCTGGTTGCATCACCTGCTCAATGAAGAGACAAGTTCAAGGCCATACTGTTGAAACAGGTGGCCAGCCAAGAAAAGTTACTTAGTTCACCTTTAAAATGGAGCTAAAGTCAAACATTCAAACACAAACCCTGCAAAGGTTTGTGTTTGAATATAAAGTTAAAATACAAATGTATCACAGAGGTTATTTCATTATTCCATTAATGCAATGATTAACTGTAGCTGGGCTTTGAAAATAGTTCTTGGTGTAGCGCTTCATGAAACCAAACTTGACGGGGAACTGGTCTTGCATATTTTCATTCACAAAATGCTGGCATGACAATGCTGCGCTGATTGAAAAAACAAAACAGGAAGTAGACTAAAGCAACAACTGCAGCTAATGACTGGATTAAAATACAAATGAAAGTTCAATTACCAGGAAGTTTCCAATCATTCACCATCTGTCTTATTCAAATCTAATGTGTCATGGTACTTTTTATTTGTTGACAGATGGACTTTGTTTATATAAATATAGATTTTTTTTTTTAAATCCAAAATTGAGGACAGATTGTGAGAAACCTGTTAATCCAGTTTGAGTTTAGCCGAATCAGAAGACAGAAAGCATTCGGTCTACTGTAGGTTCACTGTAGTCACTGTAAAATGAGAACATACGAGGAGCCATTGTGCTGTCACCCTTGGGACAGCACCCTTGGGCGACAGTAGCCTGCACAGAGTGTTCTGTCATGGTGACGATGGCACTCAGAGATATCCTGTTACTGTATGTGGGAATTTACACAAGGACACATTTGACTGCAAAAAACACATAATGAGTAATAGTTTGTAGATTAGAGTAAATTAGACTTACTCTTCAGTGGGTGAAGGCACAAGCGCTAAACCGACAGGACAGAGGGGCACGGAGGAGGGAAAGATCGCACATACAGTAGAGGTCGAGGCAAACCTGTGTGAGATCGTGGGACAGAGGCAGGCTGCCACACTCCTCCGCTAAAATAGAGCTTAATCCTGTGTTGGTGCTGGATGTTTGTCTGTTGCTTTCATCCGTCACATTTTGAGAAGCACTGGGATAAAGGACAGATGCTACCTGGTTTTCAATGTTTGAATTTGCTTGAGGACCCACAGCACCTTTAGTGGTCGTAAACTATTGTAATGTAATGTTGAATACCACTTTCTGCGTGTTGTTTCTTCTCCTCCAGTGTGCTGCAGAAGTCATGCACATCGCTGTAGGCTCGAGTCAGGCGCCACAAAAAGCTGGAGTTCTGGCCCAACTGCAAGCGTAAAGAAGCAAGTTACAAACGTTTCACAGACATATTACTTACATCCTTTCATCCTTTTACTCTTTCAACATACAAGGCCAAGATAAAATGGTGAGAAATGTCCCTTTTTTAATTTATTTTTAATTTGATTTATTATTTATTTGACATATGAACTTTGAAGATATTTCTGATGGATTACAAAACTATTAAACTACTGTTGTTGGCGTAATAAAACAAAATAAATTGCAGTTGGTCGTCACTTTTTGTCACTAATTTACAATGATGATGAATGTAAAGGTATTTAACTCACTTGTCCTCTGTGCTGGAGGAGCAGGTCGAGACTCTCCCTCTTGTCAGACTCTGGTCCCTGGTGCAGTCGGTCGATTCTCTCAAACAGAGCTGAGGTATGATCCAGCAGGGGGCGCTCTTCCTCGCCCCTACTCTCTGTGACCGCCTGCTCCTCGTCCTCATCAGAGTCAGAGTCGGTCAGGGCTGTGATGTATCTGAAAAAGAAATGCATGCTACGAATAAGGATGTCACGATATCAAATGTTAGTGGTTCGTTTATTGTGAGAAAAGAACATCATGCTCAAACGGTTATTCGTGATAAATGTCACATAACAAAAGTAAAATCCCTCATTTTCTTTTAATCTAATACATTACTGCTCCACAAGACCAGGATGAGGAATTCAAACTTTCTGAATGCAAAAGTAAATTAAATTTTGCTTAAATCTTTTTCGTTGTTATTAGTTTTTAGTCCTTACGATTATATTGTGACCTGAATAATCACAATTATTGATTAACCAAATAAAATTGACACCCCTAGTTACGAAAATCGGGACCCGGAAAGAGATTACTTTCAAATTATATTGCTGAAATAACTTGCAACAAAACAGCAAGTATGAAAACACAAGCTCTCACGGCAACACTGTGTAAAATCAGTGGTCTCCAAACTCAGTGAATATATAAGGTGTTTGAATACAAAATAATTGGTCCTAATACCTTAAATACATTTTTGTAAATGTATAAATGGATACTCTTGCGGAACTCCACAAACAATATCCATGTTTGAAGAACAAACAACACTAAGCTAAATATACAGTTATATTTTTGAACGAAAAGTGTGTTCGTAAACATCTGACAGCATTCCCTTTTGTACAATTCATTATAACACAGGGTTAAAAATATAATTCTACTCCAATATCAAAGTAGATCATAAAACAAAATTGCCAAACCTGGGAGGACACTTTGATATCAACAAGTTTAGCAACGTCAACAAAAAGTCCCACTAACACAAAGCAGAACATTAGATAAACAGTTTTATATAAGCTTCATCTGCCTGTGCGGTGCCTTCAACAACACCTTCAACGAGAGGAATTTTTAAGATCAATTTGAATCCAGATTTAACAAGGACTTTTTACAACTTTGTGCTAGGCACTGCTGATTAGAGGGATCAATCTGGTGCGCCGATTTTCTTACGGGGTTTGTTTACATAAGCGGGTCACCTAATTGTTTATAATACCAGCTGTTAAGAAACTTTGACGTCTTATGTGGATCCCCTTAGGCCTTTCCTCTACACTGAGACTTGTTTGTGAGACGGAGGCACGCAACACGGGCATTCAGAGTTTTATGGAGCTCTTTCAGATGTTGGAGAGGTCAAAGAGGTCCAAGGATCAATAGGTTTGTGGATGTAAAGAAGTAAGTTAGGACTAGATCGGACAAAATCAGGTCAAAGGCAGTGATGAAGATGGACTAAACAAGGTCTTGTCTTAAAATCAAATTGACTGGTTATTCGTTTGATATGTTTACACCACATGCGTGCATTTTTCTAAACTGTAGCTTAAATTCCCTCCACATACTCATGTTAAGTGCGTGTGAATATTTGTGTTTTAATGAAATTTCCAACAGAAGTCTTTCATTTGGTCTTTGTGCTCAGGTTAGAGGTGTGGACTTGAACTTGAGTGAGACTTGAGTCCCTATTTAGACCTGAGACTTGACATAATGGTTGACTTGGAATGTAACTTGGAATTGAAAGACAATTACTAGAAACGACTTCTCGATTTGTCACCAGACTTTATAATATTTGAGCCGTTATTGGCAACTTGGAACAAAGACTTGAAAGTATAGGACCCCTGCGCTCCAGGAGAGCTACAGGGCTGGAAGTGTACTGCACTCACGGATTTAAACTGGTTTGATAGCGCGTTCACATCTTCACAACCATAAAAAAAAAAAAATCATACGCAAAAGGAAGCACACCAGAGTCCACTTCAAATGGATAAAGAGTGACACGCTGGAAACCAGAACTCAATGAGGTCTAAATCACAACTAAACAAGGGCTGATCCAGATCCAAGTCCTAGCACAGCCCTGTAAATAATAACCCGCCCCAAGGCTACGACAACCTATTAAGGGATCTAGAGTAGTCAAATATAAGTACAAGTAGGGTTGTGTTAAAAAAAATCGATACGGCAATATATCGTCACAGACTCAGTGTCAGTCACAATATCAATACTTTTAAACAACGTTAATTTATTCTAAATAGTCCAGGCGGCCGTTTAGAAGCAAACTCCTACAGAGGGTCGCGCTGTTTAGCATCCTGAAGGAAAAGCTGAAGCTGCTCAATCTGCTGGAACACAAGCTAATGACTGACGTGCAAACGAGGTGGAATAGTGCTTTTTGATTTGCTCGAGCGCTTCTTGGAACAGCAGCCGGCTGTTTGTGCAGCGCTGCTCTCGGCCGAGGTGAGAAGGAGCTGTGGACCATATCAGAAGCTGATGTCCTGTGCAGAACGTGCTGCAGCAGCATGTTCTGACCATGCTAATTGTTTGTCAAGAAACATGCAATACTTTACTAGAATGTGTTCTATATATTTCTATTTTGATCAGTTGGTTGGATGTATGCAAGTTATTAGAGCATAATTGATTTCTAAATAAGTGCTTTGTGGATAAACATGACATTTTATCAATTTTCTTATCCAGAGTAAAAAATACCCATTTGGTAAATATTTAAGACCCTTTTTTTTCAAAAAATTTATCGGGATACATATTATAATGATGGAATTGTATCGGAATATACATGTATTGGGACATTTATCGTATCGTTGGGCAATACCCAGCCCAATGTACAAGTAATATGTAGTAATCTAAATTATTACTCAAATTAAAATGATACAATTATTTACAAATCCTCATATTTTAAGTGTGTAAAGGATTAATATCTTATGGTAAAACTGCTAAATAATATTACTCAAGTAGAGGCATGATGCAATAAAAAAAATAAAAAAGGTCTGAGCCATAAATAATTACTACTTGTTTCTTTTATTTCCCTGAGCTACACATACAATTGCAGCTACAAACGATATAGCATGAAACATGCACAGGTAGAAATGAAAGGCAGAAGACGAGGTAAAAATATGAAAAGCCACTGGCAGCGCCTGGATGTGCGTCATTGTGGTTAAGGGAATATTTTGGGCAGAGAGCCACAGTTTGGAGGGATGTGTCAGAGCAGAGCCACAGACAACAACATGGCCGACTTTAACAGGTGCTGAGAGCCGGAGGGAAGGCCTACCCAGCAGCCTCACCCACAAACCTTTTAAGAATTATTTAAACTACTTGGAAAAACTTTACCTTGGTAGATTCAGGCGTGAAATTGGTTAAAAACATCAGCTGGACTGCACCTGGCATATATTTGCACTAAGTAAATGCAGTATGGCCCATAGGCCCATAATAATGCATGTCAATTGAGGTTGTACTTGAATAATACCAACCAAAAACAACAGCAGGCATAAGTGACAGTCTGCGTGTGCAAATTAATGGACAATATTATGCAAAAAAGGCATCTTGAAAAGCGCCTGGCGTCAGTTCACAACTGATTCTTGTGTTAAGTTTTACTTTCATTATCCGCACATACGGCACCGATGCACCACACGTGCTTCTGCTTTTACTAAACGCTTATGAGTGGAGGAGGATTATGGCAGTTTCGATAGTATTTTTGTTTTGGGTTAACTTTACACAGACTCTGTTTGGGTGCATATTCTCACCGTTCTCACCGTTTTTTCAAAGTTTGTGAAAAACTAAGGCTAAAAATGCATTTTGTCTCATTAAAAATGCATTAGAACTAATGTATGGAACAGGACCAGTCTTTAGAATGCAGGTTCTCCATCTACAAACACTGGAAGGGTCTATATACTATCCCTTCAAATAAAGGCAGTACATACATGACTATTATACTCCAAAAATTGTATGATTTAAAAATTATACCATATATTGTTGTGCCTGACACCATATTCTGAATGTATATCTACTGTATATGGGAAACACTGACTGTCATTCATGTTTTTGGCCGTCATTGATCTGGAGTAACTTGCGACTGCAGATATTTGCATTGTATTGTGCCTTCAGTGTTCAGACCATTCCTGTCATGGACCATGAATCACCTGCGCTCAAAAGAACCAGACACCAGATACATCTCAGTAACTGTGTACACAACTGCACTGCTTGGAAAACCAGTCAAGCATTCAGAAGAAATTAAACAAATCCAACAAGCTGTCAGAATGAAGCCATTTGATATAATTAATCATGATTTATATTTCTGCATGACTTAGAGACTGGCTGCAGCTCTATCACTGAGCCATGGGTTAGTAAGTTGCAATTCAACATATTTACTTCAGTGCATCCTAAACTGGAACCACACTTTACAGTACGGCTGTGGAATTCATCAAATTCAATGTCTACGATCCAGCTGTCAAACATGCACCAGTAAATAGAAACATGTGACCACAGTAACAGAAACATGTGATCAGAGTAGACAGAAACATGTGACCAACAGTAGACAGAAACATGTGACCAACAGTAGACAGAAACATGTGACCAACAGTAGACAGAAGCATGTGACAAACAGTAAACAGAAACATGTGACCACGGTAAACACGGGCACTGCTCAAAATAACTGCAGAAGAGCTCAGCCGTGAATGAGGCCCCGTTTCTCTTTCATTTACTTAATTTCTCAAATGCAAAAACATTGCTAGCATGTAGCGCTAGGCTATGCTAACCAGTACAACATCTGTGACTTTACCATGCACAGTCTAGAGCCTGATACCTTTGGCCATAGCCCCGACAGACTGTTTGAACCATAACACTGTGTGCTGTCTCACGACGTAACATTTTTACCTCTTGAAGATAGAAACGATTGCAGCATGGACACCAGGCTTTAGGAGGAATAAACTAAACAGCAATAATTAAAAAGGAACTTTATGGAAGATTTTGATTTAAAATTTCATAAACTTGACCAATCTGTTGTTTTGGTTCTCAAGACAATTCACCAGTCAGAAAGCAGAATGAGCCTCAAATGACTTTCTCATTTGGGTTGCCAGTTCCTACGGCTAAAACCACTTGGACCTAAACCCAACACTTGCAGGCAGTCATGAATCAGAGCTAGTGCAGCCTCTAAAAGACTTGGATGTGTCTTTATCTGCAGGTTAAGGCTATGGCAATTCAGGTTCAGTTGAGATTGTACTTAAACCACTAAGAGCGCAGGACACACAGTTCCTTTAATATTCTGTCTTGTTTATGTTCAAGAAATAATTATTTTGTGTTTGACATAAAACATAATGATTGATCAATATGATATTCTCACATTGCCCAGTCATATTTTAAATCAATGAATATTTTATTGTAAAAATAAAATATAAATAATAGTGGCTACGACAGTCGAGTGGTCGCCTTATAATCAGAAGGACGGTAGTAGAATGAATGTATTTGTTTATTGTAATTCCCAATACAAATACAAATATATTAGTAGTACTACCATACATTGGGCCGTGTGCAGAGCCAGAAAAACAATGCATGTGGTCTTGGAAAGGCTTTTTACAGTGTTGTGCGTCTCAACCATAATTTAGGGATGTTGACAAGACTCCGGTGCAAATTGCCCTGTTTGAATGAAGAGCCGAGATGTTGCAATGCTCACCGCACAGACGCACCGAGCATGGTTCTGTACAAGACTGTAATAACAGGCACTTTATTTAATAACGGATCATGTTCAGAGCAGCATAGAAAGCTTAAGGAAACGCCCTGTCAGCACTTTAATTCGCACATGTAGCTATTATGCCAAACATTATGCTGAGTTAGCGCTACAAGATTAATCATAACCGATTAAAAATTGCAAATTGAATGGTGAAAATGAATAGCAATCGCTGCAATTACTTATGAGATGTAACCTTAAACTTGGACTTAAACCTAATAAGAAATGACTGATAAGATAATTAATAAATCAAATAAGTTGACTATAAAAATTAAAAAAATCTGTCATATTTTGATAGATGTAATTGTTATCTGGACTGCACAGACTGTAAAACGAATACAAAACGATTATTTTATATTATTAAATCAAAATGCTGAAACGAAAAAAGCTATTTCGATTTTCATCAATAATACACTTTATTCATAAATCTAATAGCCTTCCGTCCCCATATTCAAGTCTCAATGGATAGAAAAACATAATCACCGACTAGTCGACTGCTAAAATAATAATTAGTCACAGGCCTAATATCTTGTCTGTAATTATTGATGGTTGATACTACTACCCGCCTAAGGGCTGCAATTAACAACTATTTTGCCAAATTGTTAGTCTGGCATTTTGTATTTCTTTTTTTGCTCTAGCACAGTTCAGATAACAATTATTCGATTACTTAATAGTTGTTTTAGCCCCTCAACATGAATGATATGACTTCATGTTAACATTATTAGATTATACAGTTAATTATTCTGATACAATATACTTCACAAATTATTTTCCAAGAACTAGAAAGGTCACATTATAATATATAGGCTGCAACTATCAATTATTTTAGCAGTCGACTTGTCAAACAATCATTGTTCATTTAACTTTTTAAATACATTTTTAATGAAATAGTTTGAGATAGTGTGACTGAAGCCTTCTACATATGGCATTAATATAGTGTATAGAGCACATGTGTCAAACTCAAGGCCCGCGGGCCAGATGTGGCCCGCCAGAAGTTTTAATCCGGCCTGCCGAACATATTAACCCCATACGCTTGGTGCGTCCCATGTGTGGGATGTTGCGCTTTTTCTTTATTTATTCCATTTTGTCCACTAGTTTCTAAAAGAAAACTCTCAAGCTGCTTGATATGCTGTGCAAAAATAAAGCTTATTTCCAGTCAAATCAATCATGCTGGGAAGCATCAGGGTCAGTTTGTACTCCAAACAGTAGTAAAGTAAAAAATTAACCAAAAAGAAAAAGAAAAAATGAATAGGACTTTTATATGATTCCGCCTGGACATTTTTGTTTATTACAAGTCCCTAAAATTAATTTTTAGTGAATTTACCTTCAGCTTTAAAACGAGAATTGTCAAAACCCAAGTCATAAGTCCATGTTCCTGTTCCTGCTGTTGATGTATGAATATGGACTCAGTTCTTTGTGGACACTGTTGCACACATTTGCAGCAGGTGAAAGACTATTACTAGGCTATATAAAGCTATTTCTTTCTTATAGTTTTTAGAGTTTTATTTTTTAAGTTATGTTTGACCCAGCCTGAGCATCGAAATTCGGCTTGCGGCCCAAAATGAGTTTGACACCCCTGGTTAGATTATACAAATACAGTGTATTATTGATGCATGCACCCGCGCACGCACACACGCACACACACAGGTGCTGTCTTTGTTTATAAAAGAGTGTAATCATATTTTTAAATTGTAATTAGACTCTAAAACAATCATTTTAAAACGCGACTCATGATTACTCAATTAATAAATGCAGCCCTAATCTCTCTGTAGTTTAGACCTTCACAAACTGTGAAATTATTCTTGTATTAGTTTAGCAGTTCATAATTCAGACTTCGTGACTTAGTGCATTTTCCAAAATCATTCAACCATTAACTGTGGCTTATCTAATGAGTCTGTCAGCATGTTCATTCACAAATTGCTGTTAGTTCTTCGCCGTCAGCCCGGACAAGAATAAAACTACGATGAGTGCAACCAAATAAAACATATGACTTCATCTGCTGAGCTGAGGCCAACATTTGTAGCCTTTTTCAGACTTGTTTCAAAAGAAGACGCGCGGCATTGAGAGGAAAGGCTCAGGGGTACAAATCTCAAAGGGGCTTACGGCTGCTCACGCCGGTTTCCTCAGTTACACAGTCCAAAACAAACTCGAGTTACCATCCCAACAGCAATGAGGCCTGGAGCACGCAGCTGAGAGAGGAGCGGACCGTGAGCGAGCGCTGGAGACAGGCAGGAAGCTAAAGTCAGAGCTAAACTGTAGCTTTATTTAGAGATCTCTTTCATTCAGGGTGTTAAGGCAGACATTGAACATGGATAGGAAGAATAGAAAAAAGCAATTTTTATCTAAATTATGGATCCAGGATTTTGTTGACAGTATGAGACACAAAAATGTTAAACACAAATATAGGGATTTTTTCTTATAGTATTTTATTTGAGTTGAAATTACGATGTCCCATTGTACAAATATGAATGGCTTGGTGACTGTTTTTTATTGTGAAAGGTTGTCTCCATTTAAAATACTCAAGTGAAACATTTTGGTCATGGCTGCACCTTGATCATAATTACAATTTGATTAATTGCACAGCCCTTCTTTAGAAAATTGCAGGCAAAGCAATACTATTTTGATAGACGAGCAGGTGATGAAGACATCCACCTGAAAACTTACATAGAGCACAAAAAATATGGATGTTATGGTCATTTTGGGCAAAGTGATCCTTACCATCACCATATAAACAACCGTAACCATCTTAGTGTTAGGCCATTGTGGCAGAATTGACCTCAGACAAAGAGTGAATGATGCAAAAAATGGGTAATGTTGACTGAAGCTCCTCATACGCAATTCATGTTATTCTATCGTCTAGTTATACAAGTCATATTTTCATGAATTAATACAAGTCCTACCAAAACATTGAAGCACTTCCAGAGGTTTTGAGCACGCGGGGAACATCTCAAACTGACGTCAAGAGATTTTGAACTGAGCCTCTTTTGTTTTACCGAGGAAACATTCACCTGTCAAAAAACTAAGGCCATAATTCCCCATGAGCTCATTCTGCTACACATGACTCCACGCTGCGGGACAATGGTGCAACGTGTGTGTGCTCCAAAAATAGAAACGAGGAAGGAAAACATTTAGAACTAGTTGTAAATATAGAACATGAATCCAATCCAAAGTTATTTTTAGACCAATGAATGACAGTTCAATCAATACCAGAAATACATATGACCACATTTTCATTTCACATTTTTAAAAACAAAACCCTGCTTTGAATGGGTAAAGTCCTTAAAATCTCACAATAGGAAACTGACATCTATGAAAAGGCCAAACTTTTGATTTTAATGCAAATATTAGTATCCATCTTCTGAAAATCCTTGCTACACCAATAAAAATAAGGTCCAAATGAAGACTAAAGATAAATATTGTGAAAGAGGACATGAACGCCAAAGCCTGTGTAAATCAGCTGACAAGACATCACATGATGACTCCAAGTCAGCAGTCGAGACAGAAACGCTTTTAGGATAAATATTATATAGATTCATGAAAAGGGCATATGTTAAAAATAGGCATAAGTTATCATTATTTGAGCAAAAAAGCATTAGTTATATCAATATTACACTAAACATTTGTTATCCATTTAGTTTACGTAAGATTTAGTGACATCAGAATTTGCATCGTAACCAGAGAAGCCCCACCCATAGCTTTGTCTTCACAGGGACTTTTTGTGCCGGCTCTGGCAACGAATCAAACCATTTCGTCAATCAGACTTGATTGTTTACAATGTTTTACAAAGATTGTGACCTCTTCTTTTCTATTTTAGGAACAAAGTGAGTTGCAACATGTGCTAACCCTTTAAGTGGTTCACTGAAACATTTTGTCAATAAGTAAACGAATCGCAAGGTAAAGTTTACATGTGCATGATTTAACTAAAACAGCGGAGCAACCTCCAGATGAAAGCTGGAAGCAGCTGTTTAGGGCTGAACAATTACCGGTAGTAATATAGTACCATTCAATTTATGGGGCACATCTTAAACATGTTATACAATATGAACTGATCCATGCATTTCGGAACATGTTAGAAGAGCTACAAGGTTAGTTTAGTTTTCTACAGAAGATGTGATTTTTGTTTCTGATTGTTTAAATGTGACCATTGGAATTGTGATTTATTTTAGATTGCAATTAATCATAAAAGATAAGATAAGTGAAAATATGCTGATGTATTTAAAACAAGATTTGTTGGCAAAGTGCAATTTAAACCTGTATCCAAAATAGACCAAAACAACAAAAAATTACCCAAAAACTAAATTCAAAGGTTTGTTTATATCATATTTTGATTTCAATCTGATATTATGTGCATCACTGGATTCTCCCTGTCGAGTTAAAATTCTCCTCCTGGCTTACAATGTCGTAAATGACAAGGCCACATCCAACCTCAAAGATGCTATAGTACCTTATCATCCAAACAGAGCACTTCACTCTCAAAATGCTGGACCTCTGGTGGTCCCAAGTGTCTCTAAATGCACAGTAGGAGGTAGAGCGTTTAGCTACCAAGCTCCTGTGTTATGGAATCAGCTCCTGTCCATGTTAAAGAGGCCGACACAGTCCCTTCATTTAAGACCAGGCTTAAAACGATCCACTTTGAAATAGCTGGTCTGGTCAGGCCAGTTAGGAACAGAAATAAAAACCTACAATTACCCAGCTACGCTGCCCTGGGATCAACTATGCTGGGGAAGTAACTTGAGCACTATCCTCTGCTTCTTACTACTTTTTCTATCAAACAATATTTTATATTTATTTCACCTGTGTCTGTTCATTACAATTCACATATCTCTTTCCTTCTTCCACTCCTCTCTGAGAGTGCTACTGTTTCAGACACGACTGATGCTGCTCCAGTGGCGACTGCACCGTAGATGCACCATCTCACAGCTCTGACCTGTAGATCCAGATGCTCCTCAAATTAATGGAGGAACGCTTTCTACTCTAGATGAACAGCTCTTCAGGGACCAGCTGCCCGGGTGACTGGTGCTCTTTTGCATGTCTTTCCATGTCGCATCTGTCATCAAATCACGTTCCTATGGTAATAAATATATCCTGAAGCCTGGAATCTGCCTGGATGAACTCTTTTATCTGCAAATGAATCTGAAGCCTATTTATATGTGTGAGTAGGATCTCTCATTCACTGTGGTTTTCCCCAAGGTTTCTGTAGTTTTTCTTTGCCAAGAAAGAGGGTCTAAGGACAGGGGATGCACGGACACTTAGCCATTCGCTAAATTCCTGTGAACATTGTTTAATCTCCTTCTCTATTTCACTGACGCCCTTCTGTTGTGATTTTGGGCATTACATAAAAACATTTTATTTTATTTAATAATTAGTTGATTGACGTTACAGAGGGCTGATGCGCCGAGTGGCTGCAGAGCCACACATGTTCCCGGTTCCCGAGTGCTGAAATAAAAATATGAAACAAACAAAACTGAAGTTACAATTTTGTGTAATTTTGTTTAAAGTGAAAAATCAGAAAATGTCTTTGCAAATAAAAATACAATACGTGTATCCTGTAGGGCTAGGCAACAGCGTTTTCTTTTCCTCGCATAAATAGTTCACAATTTAACTGTTTTTGTTCAAAACAAATATAAAATGTGGTCAGTATTAATATCATGAACATAAACAAGAATGTAACTGTAAATTTAACACGAAACATCAAAATTCTGACCACATTCAAATTGGATTCATTGAAGCCTTAGCACCATGCCATGTAAACACACGCTGCAGAAAGCCTCAGGTCAGCTCTTGTCTCATACACCAATACTAAATAAAGCTTCATATGAAGAAAATAATGAAAATAAAGCCATGTCTTCAGCTCAAACACGTTGTATTCTTTGCCACTTTGAGCCTGTTTCCGCCTGCACACAGCACATCTGCACACCGACATGTACGATGACGTCATAAACAACTTACACTAAAGCTTTTAATCAGATCAGACAATGTGGGCCTTTTTCTCTTCATAAACATCTCCGTGAGTGGTGATCGGACTTGCCCTTCTCTAAACAAAACCTAATTCTGCTTAAATCAACAACGATATAATGTCATAAATGCATTTTTTTTTTTTTTTATGTTAAGGGAGAAAGGAGCCGTAATGATGTCCTCGAGCTACGAAAAGGTGAATAAACTCAGTGGGAATGAAGGTGAGGTGCGTGTTGGGACAAGAACTTTCAAAATGAGGAGTTCGACGGCGATGGTAGCTGTAAGGAAGCTGTTTTGACGTCTGAACAATTTAAGAAAAAAATAATAAATTGAACATCGGTACATTTGATTTTGTTTTTTTTTAAATTTGTAGGTTGTTAAAAGGCAGATTGAACTCTTGCCAACTCACTCCATGCTGAAAGATAATCACCATCAAATCAAACCTGCAACTGGTTCCAGTCCAATACTGCAGTTATATTCTGCTAACTCTGTAGTTCAATACAAACATATGAACTGCTAAACAAGCACAAGAATCACACGCACTTCAGAACATTTCACTCTTTTCTCACACATGAATGATCCTGGACCGGTTTACACTGTGCGCTTTAAACAGATTCCAACGTAAAACAAATCGCATTTGCAATGTTTATAGAAAAATCACAATTAGATGTTTAGCGAAAATTGTTCAGCCATATTCCATGCCTTTTCATTCCTGCAATGCACCATATAAATCCTCATAATACTAATAAAATAATTAGTTAACTAATAAAACATTTGTTCAATCAATTACCTGACTAAATGGCCAATGACCTTTTTAAAATATAATCAAACAAGACAATCAATATGTTGAATTTGATAATTTGTTTTAGCAATATGGTTCATAAATATAGCTAGTATTCTTGTGGATTAAAGGTGCATTATGTAACTTTTCTGGTGGGGTCTTGCTTGTCCTCACATGGAGGTGTTGTTCCTTGAAAATTCCACAGTATGGCATTAAATTATCAAGCTTGCATTTATTCAATTACAAGTTTAAAAGGCATTTCTTAAATTTCTTACCAAATTTGTCTATGTAAACCGATGCATTGGTTTCAAGCGTAGTTACAGTCGCTGCATTTTCACTTCTAACTGTTCCTAATGTCAGGTCTGTGGTTTGACCAAAGAAAGAAACAAAGCAACAAAAAAACAGAGTAAAGCAGAAATGAGCCTTTAGTGTGAGCAGCCTCTCTCAACAGGAAACAGGAAAAGCCCAGTACAAAAAATGGACACAAACCAAACCAACAATCAAAAGACTGAACTGACAGTAATATAAATAATGAAAATGGAAAAAAAATAAAGTTTTACATTCATCTTAAATTGCCAAATTTGACCAACTTTGGACTTTTGCTCCCTGTGTCATGTTCAGTGTTCTTTGCTTTTCCGTTTTGTTTTTATATATTGACTAAATGGGCCCAACAATTACAAAGACATAAACCAACATCATTCTGACTTGTCTTCCAGTTCATTTTGATAAACGCCACACTAACTATTGACGCACATTTCAGAACAAGACGAAAAATTATGAAGCTCAGTCCGATGCTGCCAGAAAAAAATCAAACTTCAAAAGATTAAATTCTGGCACTGATAAGAAATTATATTGGTTTTATTAATGTTCTGTGTGGAACAGATGACACACAGAATCATCAGGCTTTATGTAATCAATCAACTTCAGACTGGAATAAGCTCATATTAAACACCTAGATACTGTGTGTGCCCATGTGTTTTTGTGTTGTATTCATTATTAAATACACAACATGGTATTATATCCTATACATTTATCGTATTATTTGTATATGTAATTAGGTTTAGAAAGTGAAAAATGAATTTGTAAACTTTTACTTCAATTTGAGAGCATTGCTAACCATCATATCAAGGATACATTTTCTTTACAAACCACTCCTTAGACCCACAAAGATGCACAGTTTGCGTTACGGCTGGGTAATCAATACACTTTTTTTTTTTTTTTAAAGATCGAGAACCAAATACCGGTAGAGCTAATGGTCAATGATATGCTCAGGGAAATGTGTTCAATGGTATGATAAAAATCTGTATTGGTTATGATCAGGTAAATCAATACTGAATGGAATTTAACAGCAATTTTAACCAACAAAAATAAAGTACTGAACCAAAAATGGAACCAAAAATGTATCAATATGGGAGATTTTTTAAATATTTACTTTTTTCCAATATAATTGTAACCATTCCTGCACGCAGAATTATAACATTACGTATTCAGTAAGTGTTACTTTTGTTTAAGAATACAAAAATAAAAATACTGGGAAAAGTTTCTATAAGTTTCCTTAGATGATTGGCTAAAGTTATATGCAAAAGTATCATGGAACTATATCCCAAATCCAGTAGTGTTTGAACGCTCTTATAGACACTGAGCAGAGCCTTGAACAGTGCCCTCTGTTGGCCACTTGGTAATACTGCACAACACTCCACTATTGACACACGCCTAGGAGCCTTGGCCTGCCTTGTGTGATCTGGGCGTGGTCAATGTTCATGTCCTCCAGAGGCATGTGTCCTCCGTTTGTTTAGCAAGTGACTCATTTACAAGGATGCATTAGTGTGGCCTTCGGCGCCTGGAACTGGTGAATTTACCCGGAATGCACCATCATCATTTTTGAAGATAAAAAAATAAGAGGGTGGTTCTGTATTGCTCATGAATCAACTTAAAAAGGAGACCTAAGTAACATTTTTACCCTATTAAAGTCTTTGTATGTCCCTGTGATGGTTAAATATGTATTTCTTGCCGTCTCTGGGCAACTCTCCTGAGAAACCCTGGCTCTTTTTTTTTTTTTTTTTTTTGCAAAGTGAAATGTTTAAAGTCTGATTTTGATAACATGTATTTTCACAAGGGAGCTGCAAGGGAGCTCTAGCATCAAAGTTACCGGTATTTAGTTCTGCTTTAAGTGTAAAATGTACTTAACATACAAACTATATTATTGTTATTAAATCAAATAAATATTACACAACAGCAGAAATGAGAAAGCATGTAGTAGGGTTGTCAAAAGTATAAGATAAATCAGACACTAATCATTACTAAAACTAGATACTCATTTGAACAAGTATTGATAATGAAAAATAAAGACAAACAAGATAAAATTTGACCGTTTATTTTTTTTCTCGCTTATCATTGTGGTTTCCAAATCAGTATTAAGTATGGAGCCTATTCCTAAGTACTGAATAATATATTGATTAAATGTTACTATTGTGACAACCCTTGGAGTGAATTGTGAGTTTAATCTGCCTTTTTACGGAAAATAATACTCTATTTACTCAGAGTTTTCTGTATAAATAGTTGCAATTTGTTTAAATCTCCTGTAATCTTGTGGTCTTGTAAGTGCACTTTGGGTATAGATTCATGGTCAAATCGTAGAGTTAGTAGATACTCTGAGAGCTTTTCGCAGCGATGCCCCATTTATTCGACTAATTGATGCACCAGGCTCTACAATGGAGACACATACAACGAAAAGTTATACTTTCTACATTAAGTTTGTAATCAATAAAAAGATAGATGCGCTGCCTGGCCAAAGAAGTCCGAACTCTGACGGTGGGTGCTTTCCAAAACGATAAAGAAAGCGCTCTTGAACTTGAAAGAGAAAAAAACGTTTGTACTTTATCTGTACAAACACTTTTAGTCAGAATTCCACTTTAAGTTTTATTAAATGATGAAGGTTTTGAGACATCAAGGCATATAATTAAACTAACTACACAGCAAAAAACATCTGGCTGGATTGATAGACAGCTATATTTGAGGCGGTTTCCTGCATCTTCTACACCGCCCTGTTTTAATGGGCTGTCAAAGGTCTAAAAAGAGGACGCCCCCCCCCCCATCCCCCCATCCATCCGATTATCTGCAGCATTGGCTCCATTCCATCTGACGTGTACAGAGTGGCAGAGTACCTCCATGTGCGAAAAGTCAGCGAAATAAGCCTCCACCCAAAACATCCAAAACTATGAACAAACGCACGCCTCAGATCACCCTTCTTTTTGGGGAAAATCAGTGCCTGTTCTCTAAGCATGGCATTAGTACAGCTTTGAAACGCTCCTGGCTAGTGCACCCCAAAGATAAGATCTCTAAGGGTAGGAAAGCAAGAGTTAAAGTGCAGCACATAGGGTTGCAAAAGTATGTACATCGGGGAAGCAGCTCAGCCATTTGCAAAGCGCCTCTACAAACACCACAAAACATCTTCTGGTCTGGTCTTCTGGTCTTTATCAGCACATGGAGGCTACAAAAGGTGTGATGGAGGCCGTGTAGGAAAGAGCTTTGTGGCCCGGCCCTGAATGAACACGGAGGACTGCGCTTTCTGGTTGGGAGCGAAACTGTTGGATGTTTAACATAAAGTAAGTTCAGCTGTGATTTTTTTGTTTGTTTTTTTTTAATAAAAGAATTTCTTTGGTCGACTACAGCCCTAGTGCTAAATAATTTCTCCAAATGTCCACATACTCAGGCAGAATATAGGAGATACAAAGGAGACATGGGGCGTTTTGTGAATGGAGTGACGGTATAGGTAGTGTTTTAAAGGGGGATGTACATGTGACCTGGGGCGCTGGTTCACACACATGACAGAGCGGCTGAGAAATGCCTTTAATTACGGGAGAGAGGAGAGATTTCAGTGAAGCGTAATATGGGCCCAGCTGTAGGTGAGGCCTTTGATGAAGCCGACTGCTGTCAATCAAACGTCATATAACAGAAGGGCTCAGCTAATCTGTAAATCCAGGAGTTAAAAAGACTGGAATATTGAACTGCTGAACTAATACAAGAATCACATGTTTATAGAGGTCTAAACTAGGGGTGCGCTAAAAAAAAATCAATATATCGTGAGGGTGATACAGTATTGATCTTGTGGGCTGCTGTATTGTTGTTGCCATGAGAAGTTTTTAATGGTACAATGTTGTTGCCTGTTTAGAAAAAGGAAATTTCTTCATGCAATGCATTTGACAAATTCACTGTTTTGATGAACGAAATGGATGTATTGCATATTAAGTTTGTGCAGTTAGACTAGAAACAGAGTCACAAGGAATTCATACTGCATAAAACATATGTCAGATTAGGAACATATTTTAAATTAATTATGTTATAGAAATAATAGTATATTTTTTATTAAAGCATTTTTCATTCATATTTTTTCCCCACCGTGACACTTGGAAGTGTCACATGGCTGCACCGCACATTCAGTGTTCCAGGTTTGGCTGGGATCCAGAATACACACTTCAATTCTTTTTGAATACTGAGTCTGGTCACACCACTCTCTGTTGTGCCTCGAGTCAAACTCAAAACATACTGTGCTATCGGATGCGTTCATATCCGTGACACATGTGAACAAAGGAGTTAATTTGACATGTGTCATTTAGAACAGAATCAAATTTCTCTTGCCTCAGATTAACAGAGTTTTATGATTCTGCAGAAATATGCAATGTTTTTCGGTCCATGTGATATTTTTTTGCCTTTCTTTTTCCCTCATATGCTGCCATGTTTGTTTTGATACAAGACGGACCGTGCGTGTCACCGATTGGCTAATCCACCTGTAAATCACACCCATCTGAACTCGGGGAGATTACGGAGTGAGCAGACTGATATCGAGCTGCATCAAAACACAGAGCGATATCGTTCTGGATTTTCCCGGCAAGTTCCAGCTGGCACCAGTGTCTCCTGAACAAGTGTCTTAATCCAACTTTTAATAGCTCATCCATCTCAGAGTTGGTGTGATTTTTGCACTTGAATCTGTGATGCCAGTGCTTTGAATTAGCCCCATCTGTTGTTTATGTTGTCGGAGGCTGGCGCTGGTTCAAGAGTTTGAGGTCAATGAATGGGCATGTGTGGCTTAGTTGTCTGCAACACTGTCCTCACTGGCATCACACACACAGCGGTGGGTAGATTATAGCACAAGAAAGCATACTCAAAGGGCAACTATCTGGACAAACATCTGATTTATAATTTTAAGTTAATGTAATTGAAAGGATGAAACATGAAATAATGGACTGAATATGTTGGCTAAAAAGGGACGGGGCATGGAGCTGGCTAAAGCGAACACATTTTTGCATAGTACCAGTCACTATTTTAGTATTATCACAGATTTATTTGTTGTAATAATGTGAAGAGGCCAACGCGTGAAAAAAGTGCTACTTATGCTATATTTATGCTCATATTCAAATGGATTGAGATTTAAAACAAATCCATTCTTCATGTTTGCTGGTCTGAAATGGAGATACATACATCTGCTGTTACTATTAGCTATATATTTTTCCCCGTAAGGCATAGTTTAGTATTAGAGGTCACATGACAAGCAGCTGCCTCCACTGCCCAATATCTAATACATGATGCATTCGTTGCGCTTCAGTTTCATGGAGGAATCACAGCCAGGTCAGATGATAAAAGGATACATGCTGTAGTCACAATCTAGGAGGTTTAAATGTGAAAGACGACCATGGATTATTTTTTTTAAATATTTTTGAATAAACTACATTTGCACATATGATAGTGATATGTGGCTCATTTCACAAATATCCACCATAATCTACATTTAGCCTTAGCATTCAGAACTGAGCACAAATGGCTTTGTGGTTTGGTGAACCCATGACTTCGGCTGAGACATAGGCACCTACTGTTGGGGTTAACATTGCATTTACAAGCACATTTCTTACGGATTGAAAAGATATGACCGTAGAGCGCAGTGGACAACTGTTCAACTTTGGGACAGTTCAAGCACTTCGCCACTTGTATATCCTTGCAACATTCAGAATGAAGTATATCAACTATTTTACCCTGTGACTAAAGGGTCTGTGCTGCCCTTAGATTTGGCAGAAATGTACATTGTTTTTAAAAAGAAACAGATAATTGAGGACCATAGTCTTATTTGGTTAATAGATAATCACATTTATTTAGGCCACAGTATAATTGTAAGACTAAAAAACAATAAGTCTTAATTCAATCCAAGCTCATTTCATAAAGCTGCTAACAAACTTGAAGTATAGCATGAAATGTATTAGACAAGAGTAATAAATGAAAATTAAGAATTTCACTGTGGTTTGGGCTTGGTGTCATGAATCTTGAATAATTGTTAAATTGTGTAATAATGAAAAAAAGTGTAGGGTGACTTACCCTCCCTCACTCTCTGCCTCCTCTGAGCTCCTCTCCACTCTCACGGCTGCAGCGGCTCGTTTCCTCCTCACGGCGCTGGGCCTGTGCAGCGGGCTAACCCTCCGAGACTCGGCCAGCTCGCCCCTCACGGCCTCCTGCAGCATCGGTATGGCTGTTTTCAAAGCCTTCATCTCCTCCTTCAGCTCCGACACGCACTGAATCAGAGCCTCTAGTCTGTTTAAAACCTCCATTTGGCCCCCGTGGAGACCGCTAGGGCCGTCCACCAGCATGAGCCCAGAGACGAGCTCGCTGTTGGGGGTGCTGAGGGAGTGCGCGGGCATGGAGTGTCGTCTGCGGCGGAGAGTGTAGCCTTGATAACAGGCGACGGCCAAACCGAGCCCGGCAACTCCGGCCAGCGCTCCCAAAATTAGGGCTTTGTTATCGGACTGGGCCATTCTTTAAACTGTGGAAAGAAAACAGCAAGAATATAAAGACAATTCTCCTTGCACTCTTTCACAGGGAAAGTCAATCCAGTTTATGTCATTCAAGCATTCTGATTCAAGTACAAGAAAGAAAAGAAAAAATATCTTGATAGCATGCCAATTTGTTGTGTGGTTGTAAATAGCTCAGGATAATGGACTAAATAGACAAAAAAAATATCAGGAAGAATATCAACAATAGACTAGTACTGGCGAGAGGGACATCAGCAAATTCTACAATCTGACAAGATAAACAACACATTAACAACTTCAGCCCACAAAAATGCTCCTGTGAAATGAATGCTAAGCACTCAATCGACAACGTCACCAATGAATATAATACCAAGTAAGGCTGAAACTATTAATCAACTGAACAACAAAAATAATTGTAGGTGAATATTGATTGTTGTCTGAACTATAAAGACTATAACACACGAAAAAAACTAAGACAGTGAAATTATAAAATCCCAATGCCAAAAAATCCCAATGCCAAAAAATAATAAACATTAAACAATTTTTGATTTTCAAAAATAATACACTTTATTTGTAAACATTCTCCATCTAGAATTCTTCAATCAACCTTTTTTTATTCATAATTAATAATATATTTTAAAAGTCTCAATGACGTCAATGTACAATAGAAATAATCATTTGAGTCGACTACTAAAATAATTGTTAGTTACAGCCCTAATAACAAGATACAAATTGATAATTAATATTCAAAACAAGATAAGAAAAGAGATACATTTTATTATCATTGTGGATTTTCCTAGGTATAACAATTTAGTTTGTCATTTTAGCATCATAACAACACTTTTATAGACAGCTCGAGGGCTTAGGCACATGGGACCGGCCTGTGCGTTTGGGACTGACACATGGATACAAACAGACAGCCATTGAAAGACAAATTAAACATTAAGAGTGACCTAACACTTCCATGTGGATGATGGGAAGGCGCGAGTGTGACAAAGGGAAAGGTTTTACCACAGAGTATCAGGATAGGTACATGTTTTCTTGGTCTTGTTGTAATGTCAATTAAAAAAACTTTTCAAGGTTTCAAGATAAGGAATCCCAAAACAACTCGTGCCATTCAGGAACAGTTTTCTGCTTATTCCAGATGCGCATAGTTAAATAAATTGTTTATTATATAGTTATGATTAAATTCTAAAGAAAACGCATTTCTCATAAACAACTATCAAATAAAATGAATAGATAATAATTCTGTGCCCGGATAACAATTTTCAAGACATTTATTGAGTCAATCCAACAGAAATGTGTTAAAACATGTCTTTAAATGTAAACGTTGAGGTTTAAGTATTAGACCCAACTGTAAATGAATAAAATACAAAAATATCACTTTATACCATCATTTGAATGTTAACTTTTTATACACTCTTTTTGCATCATCTTAGGTTATAAACTATAACCTACTTAATGTTCTTATCCATTTTTTTATTTTCTGCCCTCTTCTACTAAATAGATACACCATGTAATGTTAGAAGACAGAAATCAAAGTCCAGTTCAAGTAACTAAATATGTAAACCAGAGATTTTAATCACTGCCTGAATTTTGGGTTTACTTGGTTGAATTTGTTAATATCTAATTCTAAGCCTTACTTATTAAAATTGACTCAAAAACTAAATTTAGATATCTGAAAAAACCATCTGTAATTTTTTTTTGTATCTAATGTCAACAAAATGAACCAATTAATTTAAACCTTGCAGATACAAATGCCTTTTTTCATATTGAAAACATTACACATTCACTTGTAATTCCATTTTTTCTGAAATGTATGCAAGTAAGTTACAAATTGATATATTTAAGATTTTTTTTTTTTTTTTTTTTTTTCCTATTCACCTGTAGTGTATCGCCTTATTAAAAAAGACTAGTTTTATTTTTGTTTAAACAATAGATGGGCGTGGAAAAAGCATATTTACGCCACATTTCAACAAAATACACTCGTGTCTGGCGTCTCGTTGATAAAGGGCGATTATCCTAACTATAAGACACAAACAACTCCAGGAGGTGATGGCTGCAAAAGAATCAGCATTACACCTGGAAAGCTTCAAATATTCAACTAAATAAACATATCCGAGCATTAACCAGACAATCCAGTTCCGTTTGCACAAGTTACTCAAGATTCAGTCCAGGAATCAGCCAGTCGCTAAAGTCCTCAGTGAAAATACAGGCAAACAAACTTACCTCTCAAGGTTATTCGGGTAAACAACGCTATTTTTCTTTTATTTCTTTAAAATAGCATGTTAACAAATCTGTAATTGCAGGCTGTGTCGATTAAAAGTTTAAAAATAGTTGATAAAAAACGCGATAAGGGCAGGAGCAAAGGTGATACACGTTTGTTTACAGTGGTTTCGCTTGACAGCTAAGTGGTGCTCCAATTTAAAGGTCCGAGTGGGAACTGACACAGAGTGAAAGGTTCCGCCCTAATCTTACAACGCCATGGATCTGTTAGTATAGCGCAGAACCAAAATGAAGAAATATGTAATTAAATATACAGTCAATGGACGAGACACAAAAAGACAAGACATCATTTATAATAATAATAATTATTATTTATTTAACAATTAATTTAAAAAGTATGGTATAGTTCAGTTTTTATTTAGTATTTCACGAGATCTTTTTCCAAATGTGTGCGCAATCTTTTTTGTGCACATTTGAGATATTGGCTGGCTCTATCCGTGAGAGTCAATGTTCACTTGGACTGTACTTAACCTTTATACGATTTATACTGTACATAAGAGCGTCTCACACTTTTTCTGGCACTCCCGTCATGGGCGATAAAAAAAATCTTTCCATTCTATGTCATTCAATCAATGCCAGAGCGAGGCAAGAACAAATAAAGAATAATTATTTTGTCAGTATGACATTAGCATAACTGTTTTCCATACATTTGTAAAATAATCATTTAAAATTGTTCAACGGTACATTCATTCATATTTTAAACCTTGTTCCCCTGTCGACTGTAGCTTGATCTTTGGGTTTTTATAACTTTCACCATGTTTTTACCATGTTTTCACAGTAATCTGTAGCTTAGTTTACTTTGTGTCTTTTCTTTGACTCTCAAGTAGATTGTTGTTTCACTGTAACTTTCGGTGACATAGGAAGTTACCAAAATTAAAGTGAAAACTTATAAATTTACCTTTACAGGGAGGGAGACGAGTGCGAATGGAAACAGGATAGAAGAGGACGTGCGGCGTACAGAGGAGAGACAGAGGAGGGACAGAGGAGAGACAGAAGAGAAACGGAGGAGAAACAGGGGAGGGACAGAGGAGAGAAAGAAGAGGGACAAAGGAGAAAGAGGAGAAACAGAAGAGGGACCGAGGAGGAACAGAGGAGGGGCAGAGGAGAAACAGAGGAGGGAGCGAGGATTGACAGAAGAGGGGCAGAGGAGAAACAGAGGAGGGACAGTGGAAAGACAGAGGAGAGACAGAGGAGAAACAGAAGAAGAACAGAGGAGGAACAGAGGAGAAACAGAGGAGGGACAGAGGAGAAACAGAGGAGGGAGCGAGGATTGACAGAGGAGGGACAGAGGAGAAACACAGGAGAAGAAGAACAGAGGAGGAAACAGAGGGAGAAACAGAGGAGGGAAGAGGAGAAACAGAGGAGAACAGGAAGGAGTGACGACAGAGGAAGACCAGAGGAAGGAACATGACGGCGAGAACAGAGGAGGAACAGTGCAGAGGAGGAGAGTCAGAGGAGGAACAGAGCAGAGAGAGGAGAAGACAGAGGAGAGGAGGGACAGTGGAGAAAGAGGAGGGACTGAAGATAGACAGAGGAGGGACAGAGGAGAAACAGAGGAAGGAACAAGAGGAGGGACCAAGGATAGACAGTGGAGAGACAGAGGAGACAGAGGAGGAAACAGAGGAGGAACAGAGGAGGGACCGAAGGATAGACAGAGGAGGGACAGTGGAGGGACAGAGGAGGACTGAAGATAGACAGAGGAGGGACAAAGGAGAACGAGGGAGGAACAGAGGAGGGACAGGATAGACAGAGGAAGACAGAGGAGAGACAGAGGAACAGAGGAGGGACCAAGGATAGACAGAGGAGGGACAGAGGAGAAAAGAAGGGAGGAGGAAAGAGGAGGGACAGTGGAGGGACAGAGGAGGGACAGAGGAGAAACAGAGAGGAACAGATGAGGGACAGATGAGGGACAGAGGAAGGGACCAAGGATAGACAGAGGAGGGACAGAGGAGGAACAGAGGAGAACAGAAGAGGGACAGTGGGAGAGACAGAGGAGGGACAGTGGAGAGACAGAGGAGAGACAGAGGAGGGACAGTGGAGAGACAGAGGAGGGACATGAGGAGGAAACAGAGAGGAGGGAACAGAGGAGGGACAATGGGAGACAGAGGAGGGACAGTGGAGAGACAGAGGAGAGACAGAGGAGGGACAATGGAGAAAGAGGAGGACAGAGGAGGGACAGTGGAGAGACAGAGGAGGGACAAATGGAGAGACAGAGAGGGACAGAGGAGGGACAAGTGGGAGACAGAGGAGAGACAGGAGGAGGGGACAGGTGGAGAGGACAGGGAGAGACAGAGGAGAGACAGGAGGAGGGAGACAGATGGAGAGACAGAGGAGGACAGAGGATGGGACAGTGGAGAGCAGAGAAGGGACAGAGGAAGGACAGAGGAGGGACAGGCAAACATGTGTGAGGGGGCACAGAGGAGGCGGACCCACTCCTCTGCTGCTCTCTTTGTATTTAGAGATTAACCACGTGTTGGCACTGGGTCTTTTTCTGTTGCTCTAAACACGTCTGTCAACGAATAATGTGCACATATTTCTCCACATTTCTCGTGCCCCCTAAAGCACGGCTCAGCGCCTTCCCAAAGGGGCGCGCCCACAACTTTGAGAAAGCTCTGCTGTACATGCTGGATGTAAATTATTTCACTATTACGGATTTCAAGACAACAATTAGTGACTTTCCATCTTCAATATGATAAGTAAGAACATTTCTTACTTTTAGATAGGGTTCAGTCAATAATGGATCTAACTTTTTCACACCAAGTTTCCAAATACCAGATCTAAAACAGGACTGCTTTTAGGTCTAAAAACTATGGCTAAAGAGGTCTATAAATAAGAAAACAGTTTCTTTACTTTAGTTCTATAAACACGTATAAACCTATTAGAGGTTCGTAAATGTGGATTGAATTGACAAATTAGCAAATATTTGAACTGCAGAGGAATCGTTTTACCACCTGAAGGAGCGTACCACCAGTGGTACACATGCCACAGTTTGAGAACCACTGACTGATCTAAATTCTTTGGAGCCACTTCCTCCTGTGTGCTCAGCCTCCACATTATCAAACTAACCCTGAACTTAAGTGAACTGTGTCCTTCAGTTTGTTAGTAATGGAAATGCCACCATCGTAATGAAGGATGTGTTCTGGCAGTCCAACGTCAACCAGGCAAACAAGACTTTATACTCATTTGTCAAACAGTCAATGGTCAGTAAAATACAGGACCATTAAATTGAATTAACCAGGTCCAGTAACCAAGCAAATGGACAACTGTCCCAGCGCATCCTCTGTCCTGAGACCCGCCTTCTCGGAAAGGAAAAACTGCACACACTAAAGAGAGGAACCTCAATGAGAATAAGTGCAGCGATCCTACTCCCATGGACTGACAAGAGATGAGACCACCAGAACGGAGACGCATCCATTTTCAAGGTTAAAACCGATAGCTGACGGCAGAAATGCTTAAATGCTCAAGTCAGGCAACTTAAAATCAGGACAAGATTTACCAGACTATGTGATCCTTCTGCTTGTGCCTTTCAACTCTCTGGCCTTGTTCTATTCTATTTGTTCTGTTTGTTTATTATAACATAAAAAATAATATAAAAAACCACCAGAGACCACTTGAGCTCTACCTTTGAGGTTGCATAACTGAGAAAAGGTGCCTCCGTTGGGCTCAGAAAAGGATCAGAGAAGTCAACCTGGTAAACAAGTTCAATGAAACAAGTGTGAATGAAGCTAAATAAAACTCCAGGTATGTTTTAGATCAAGTAACAATGTCAAATGCTGCTTAAAAGCTCAAGAATGTACATTTTCCATGTCCTTAAAAAAAGTCATTTTGTGAAAATATTCTTATTTTATTTTTATAATCCAAATGAATAGTTTCTTTGCCTTTCTGGAGATGGCATTTTAGCTTGTGTAAACCCAGAGCACGTAGAGGTGAGTGGAGTTCTCTTACATAACTCCAAACTGCTACGTGCTGTTTCTTTCCTGCCTCCCTGAACGCTCCATTGTTCTGTGCCCACAGCCTGCATTCGGCCCCGACAAAGAACCCACCTGAACATGAGGCAGGGCCAGAAAAAGAGGGGGGGAAAAAAAGCACACGGAAATAAAAATAGAAAAAGGTGTTAGCATCCAGCCGCGGCCTTGCTCGCTCCCACGAGGTCAAAAGCAGGCGATGGAGAGATAATGTCAACACCAAAAACACTTTAGATCGTTTAAGCCTGTCACACATTAAGGACACAGAAGTGAAGTAAGACATCGCTATCAGAGGCAGTGATCACAGAGAATGTCACTTTCCCAGAGTATAATAGGTTTTAAGACTAAACACACACATATATTATACTGTATTTTTCTGGCCTAAAACTACATAAATCAAAATTATAACAATCCCCAACCAATTTTACGCAGGACTGCAGCTTGAAGTGCGTGGACTCACAAAAACTAAATTACGATTCCACTTTATCACAGCCCTGAGAAGCACTTGGTTGTTAGGGAAACATCTGCTTCTAAATTGAGGAAGTCCAGCTGTTGTAGTTTTATTCTTTTTTAATGTACTTATTAGAACATTTGGGGGAAATTATAATGCACTTTTACTGTTTTGCTTTGTGTCTTTGTCAGACTCAAACACAGGTGCTTCCAGAAGCTTCTCCGGGGGCTTCTGTCCATCCAAAATTCTATTTCACAAGTGACATGCAAAACTGTATAGCAAAATAAAAACAAACGATGATGAGGATGACATTGTTTTCATTTAGAATGGAAATATATCATCAGGCCATTTGGACATTTTGCATTCTATTTGCCATTTATCTAGTCAAGCAGGTCAAAGTGTTCACATTAATGTTATCATCTGTAGTTGGTTGAAAAAAAAAAAAGGTATCCGTCGAAGTAAAGCACACACTCATACTAATAGGGCTAAGCAATGGTCATTCATCTTTTGGGGCCCAATTGAAGGCTAGAAAATGCTATACTGGAGCACTTTTGCTGTAATCAAAATAAATTCTTACAGTTGTGGCTATTTGTTGAACGTATCTATACTTTTCTACCAACAAATACGACAGATTCCCCAGAAATCTGAATTATCTGACTACCACTCAACTGTATGAAGTAGTAACTAGAATACAATTATTCACAAATAAGAGTAAAACATGTCAACAACTAAAGCAAGTGTAATTTCTTCAAAATGTAAGTAAACGTAACTCTATCAACTCCAAAGTAAATCATCTTTCATTGCTGTTCATAGTGACTGTGATGAGACTTCAAAAGAATATGAAAGGCTTTTCTTCAAACTCATAGCCTTCACAGAGTTGTTATCTCCACCTCTGCGCCGTGTAATGGTGTTTTGCTTTTGAGGAAGGTTTGCGTGCCACGCTGCCTGTTCCACTGCTCTGATGTGGTGAGCGTCTGTCTGCGGAGCGGGGGAAGTCCATCCACCTGTGTCTCTGTAGTGTTACCCAGGTCACAGGTATCTCAGGTATCTCAGGTATCACTGCAGCTGCCACTCTGGGACACATTCTGGGGTTTTAAACAAGAGACTGTACCTCAAACATCCAGCAGGAGGCGATGTAAACTTGGATTCTTTCAATATAAACTTTTGGCGTGTGTTTATTGATTCTCAGACCTGCGCATTCTTTTTCTAATCACACTATTCATTAAATTGATTAACATAACTGTATAGCAACATTAAGTATCTTGGAAAGTGCAATAATCAAACTAGAAACTTGCTTCGGCCATAAGGTGCAAGACAAAACAACAATAATAATAATAGCAAAAAAATGACCCATGAATTAAAGAAAACAGGGTTGACTAAATCAGATAAAAATAGACTTAAATACTAAATACTTAATACTAAATACCTTTGACTGATTTAACATGTATAGACACAATTAACAGTTTGGTCGGTGCAAAAATAAGAGCAGTGCAAGTTGCTGTCACGAATACATGCCACAGGTAAAATCCATTTGATCTATGTTTTGTGGGTTTGATTGAATTTTTTTCTTTTTTTTCTTTGAGTTCTTTTTTGCTGCATTTCCTTTTTTACACTTCTCTCTGTATGTGTCTCCCATGGCCCTATCATACCCGACCTATTTGCCCTCGTGTGTGTTGTCCGTCTGTGTAAATATCTGTATATATTTCTGGTAAATGTGTGTCTTTGTTTTAAAGCTGTTGATCTTCACTCAGGGTTCACACAGGAAAACTGATTTGAGTAGCATTTTATTTGCAATGTGACCGTATTTTTCATATGTTTGTTACATGTGCCAACCTTTCTGCTCCAAACGAACAGTATAAAGTAGATGTAAATAAAAAATGAATAGATAATAACCTTTTGTATTTTTTTTATTATTTTTTTTTTTTACAGTTAGATGAGCCCCGATTGGTGAATGGCTTTTAACCTGTAATGTGTGTAGTGTCCAGCAGGTGGCAGACAGCTACTGAGCTTTACTTTGGCGGATCCTCTAGACTATTTAAGGAGACGAGCGCTTCACACAACATGTCACGCAGACACTGAGGGTGAGAAAGGTTCGTGTCTTGCCCAAGGACACAACGGCAGTATTCACCTGAGGCAGCTACGATCACACCGACAACCACCGGCCTTCAGATCAAAGGACGAGCACTGCCACTGAGCTACAGCCGCCCGACAGTAAAAGACACTGACTATAACACATCATATTTCATATTCTGGTCGGGGCATGAGCAAAATATGATCATCTTTGCATAATTCGGCAACATACCACTCTTTTCTCAGGTGAGTGTTTTTGTAGTTACTCTTGAGAATGAAGTCAATGGTAAATATGCAGAGCTTACATTTTACGGAATCTCATTTTTAAATTGTATTATTTGTTCAAATGAATAGCTCTTTATTTTGCTTTGTCACTTAAATAACTTATTATTGTTTCATGCCAATTCAATCTTAAAATATGTGAGCCACATTCATGAGCCGTTATGGCAACGGTTGTCATTTTAGGTCGTCCTCGGAGCTTGGAGCTGTGAAGTAGAAGAAAGAAAGTCGAACATGGCTTTGCGTTTGGTGAAAGATAAACACCCGACAGCTTACAATTAGTGATGTACTTGTGTTATTTTCCTTTTAGCGTCTCTCTACTGCTCCTGAACCTGCCGTGAGCCTTTGAGCTTCTGCAGTTATAATGTGTCCTTCTGTCATGCTAATGCTGCTAACGGTTAAACACATTTGATGTAAGCAAAAGCTACATAACCCTCACAAATTATGTTTTATAATCTGGAAATGTAATAAATAAATTCAGTTAACTAGCTCTACATTTTGGCTGATTTGAGCATGTTCCTATTTTTATTACTTGAATGATTCTTAATTCATTCATTCACTGCACACACACACTTTCTGAAGCGGGAATATTTTGACTGCCATTCACAATAGTAAGAGTTGGTTTGAGTTGGATTTGCACCATTAACCTCCCAGTTAAAGGGCAATTCCTCCTCTGGCACCTGTGTCATTATTCCTGCAGATGTTGTATTTTGCTTCAAAGCGGCTCTGAACCTGGCTCACCCTGAGGTTTCATTTCACCAGCGCTCATAAAACATTCTCCAGAAATATCCCAGTTCTATTCCCAGTCCGCAGCTGCAGTTCGGAGTGGGCACGGTCCAGTCTCCAGCCTTTGTTCAAAACCACAGCGACATGTGAAAACTTGGACTTGGGAAAATATTGTTTAGTAGAACAGAATGTGACGAAAAAACCCCAAAACTGAACATTGTGGGAAAGACATAAAGAGAACATGTAAGAGCTTTTAAAACCCTGTTATGAAAGTGTCCCTCATTTGAGACTTGAGTCAGCAAATACATTTGGCTGAACTTGAATAAGTTGCGATTATATTTATATATAAAAAAAAAGTCAAGCATGTAGGGTTAAAAAAATATGTCACAAAGTAAACGAAAATAAAACATGGCTGTGCTCTTCATTTGGTCAAAGTCAAACCTCCGCATTAACAGTACAAACATCTCAGCAGAAGCACACAATCACTCTCAAACATTGCTTTATAAACTGTAAATGTAATCACAGTGTCCAGGTTAACAAATGAACATAACTGGAAATATATTTTGATTGATTAGAGCACTTTCCTGGTTTTTGTTATGACTTAATTGAGTGTTACCATACATCATATAAGCTACTAATTTACTACTACAGTTTTTCTGTCTTGACAACTGACTGCAGACACTCCGACCCCAGAGGAAAACTAGAATGCATCATTACTGCAAAATGACTAAATGAAGATGCGGGTCCAGCAACAGACAATCAGATCAGCAATTTTGAACAGGAAGTCAATGGAACGGTTTCGATGATTAAGTTAAATAATAATCTATGTAACATTTCCACCATTGAAAAGATGTTGCCTGAACTGTTATGTTATGCAGAGCTTCAACTTAAGTCGTCAAGTGCTTCCACCGCCACATGTTTTGAATCAACAGTGTGCAATAACCCTAAAATCAGCAGTAGAAGAGCAAACAATGATTCCAGGCCACACCTCCGCAGCCTCCCCTCGTTCCCATGTGTTTGAGCTTCGTTTGGGAGAGTGAAAGTGACCGCACGGCTCAGAATATCTGGAGGCGCGGTGGTCTGTTTTACATGTGGTGGGTCCGCTGCTTCCTGCTACATTCCAGTGGCCAGTGTAACGGACACACACCCTCGACTATTTCTGCACTGAGCTGCTGCGGAGCTACAGGCATTCACAGTTTTACAGACCAAGAGGACGGGAGCAAAAGAAAACATGCATATACTACCGAGGCAGGCAGAGCTGGCAGTTTTATGTCTGGAGTGTCATTTCATTTGGCTCATCAACATGGAAATAAAGAATGCTGTGTTATCCTTTTATAATGTTTTTTAGCATTTTATTGGTAGTCTATAAGATTTTTGGAAAATCATTGGAAACCTGAGCTCCACCCTCCCCCCTCTGGACCATAGCTCCGACCACCAGACTAAACCAAATACATATATTTGCTTATATTCGGTTTGCCTGGCAAGTCCAGAATGATGTCTCTCTGTTTTTTTTATACAGAAGATTTTAGGTCAAGACGTCCTCCACCGCGCCTCGAGATAGCTCAAACAAAACCGCGCAATCAGATTGGTTTATTTTAGTTACACATGTGAAACAAACGAGCTCATTGGTCATCTTTCATTTAAAACAAAATCAAACTTGTCTCCCCAGAACAACAGCGGTGCGTGCATCACTCTGCAGAAATCTGAGATGTTTTTCTGTCCTTGTGATATTTTGCTTGTTTTGATATGGTCCATGCATGTCCCTGATTGGCTAATCTATACGTCCAGCACACGCCTGAATTCACGGAGATGAAATGAACATCAGAATCACAGCTTCATAAAGTATTGGAGTAATGGAAAACTTTGACAGATGACGCCAAGAAAACACGAGTTCTGATTCCAAGCTTAAACGGCCTTCGAAGCGTCGGTCAGACTCTTGTTGCTAAATTGCCCCTCCTGTAGGGCATCGGGCGCCTTATCAAACTGTTCTCATTCACAAGGAAAGATGAAGCCTTCAAAAACATCCGTAAGCAATATCTGATACGTTATAAAACATTTTCAAATATTTTTTTATTTTATTTATGAATTTATAATATTTGTATTTGCGTTTGAAAAACAATTGGAAGGGACATATTTTCATTTTTGGGTAAACGGACAGTGGCCCAAAGTTGGTAAAATGGTCCTCTTTACAAATACATACAGTCCTGCTATTGTCCTCAGGCGAGACACTTTTCTGTCAGTCAGCCCTTGGTCAACTGTGGCAGCAGGAGTAAAATCCTCTCCTCCTAAAGTGTGAGAATGAACAAATGCCAAAAACGATTTAAAATGCTTTATTGTTATTTTTTTTAGCTGCTGTGCTCGGTAAACGTTGACACAAAGTGGACTGGTAAAATACATTTGCCTTTTCTTCGCACTCTTGGCTGGAGGTCAAACTTAGGCCATAGTAATGACTGTATAAATCATTTTGGGAGGAATGCTTTTACAATAACATGTCATTCCTGCTGCATTACTGCTCCCAATCACACAATTATACTGCTCTGATAAGACCTGCTCTCGCCATAAATATTTAGTCCACATGAAGCTGCGGCTATTTTATCAGGCTCAAAATTATTTCACTGTTTTCCCAATCGCTCCGTGGGGGAATGTCCAACCCAAACATTTCTATGGACTTATTTTTCAGTCCTTTTGTCAGCTCAATTGTTTTGCCGGAGCCTTGACTTAACGTTTGTTTGTCTTTGCCGACTTAAATGTGCACTTTTCGCAGACACAAAGGCCTGTTGGAGAGAGTTATGGTCTGTTTTTCCACCTGGGGAAGAAGACGCATGGCCAGGGAGACTTGCTGTAAAGGAATGTGCATTAAAAGCTGTTTAAAAACACCATTGTGTCGGACTGATCCCTTTTCTTTGGTTTGGAAAAGAGCCAGCTGCTACTAAACGACAGGACGCACTGCGGGAGAGAGATTCTGGAGAGCCTGACTTACTGACCTAATTTCAATGTCAAAATGTCAAATGTTCACTGACACGTACACTGTAAAAAAAAATTCGATAGGTCTAGATTTTGTTACATCTTTTAAGATATTTTGCTGACTGAAAGGTGCTCTGTGTTACTTTTCTGATGGAGGGAATGTTCCACAGTATGGCATTAAACACATTTATGTTGCATATATTTAATTCCAGGGACTTTTATTGCTCAAAATAACTAACAAACATGCATTTTTGTGGGTCTCATCTATTAATAATAATAATAATAATAATAATAATAATAATAATAATAATAATAATAATAATAATAATAATAATAATAATAATAATAATAATAATAATAATAATAATAATAATAATAATATAATTTCATATAATAAGAAACTGGATTCTTGTTAGGCCTGTTTGTATGTGGTGAAGCTGCCCCAAAGTTGTCAAAAGTAGGAGGCAGACTCAAGAAAAGTCTCGAACCATAAAAAACTTAAACCACCAATAAACTGTTCACCTAGCTAAACTGAAATAAGGAAATTAAATTAAATCCAACATAACCACATGCACACAACTGCACTGAAGTCTCTCTCGAATGTCTCCACCAAACTGCTTTTACGCAGTCCCAGCAGGTAAAACTCACAGTAGCAAAGGCAAAAGGTCCATGCACTGGACCTTTAAGTGATCTATGACCTTATATATTTATAGTGTTTAACATTTTTAAATCAACTATGAACACAAAACAACGTAATCAAATACACAAAAGTATTGAAATCAAATTAAACTCCCGACAGCTTCTGGTTAGGTCAGGTTATAAAATTTAGAAAAAGCTTTCTGGTTAGGTCAGGTTATTAAAAATTTAGACAAAACACATTTAACGGAATGTGTTGAGTGATAATTAACTCAAGGTAACAAAGACTACACAAACCAAACCAGAGATTGTTAAGTTTAGCTGTTTAGTTAGAAATATGAAAAAAAAAGAAGAAAAAAAATGACTAAAGCGGGACCCAAAACTAATGTGATCGTGCAGACCCACTGTCAGTGTCATTGGACTTGCACTTGACTTGACAGTTTTAGACGTAAACTAAAAAATGTCAGCGCAAACCTTCATAACATTTGGCAACGTTCTTAAAATAGTTCAAACTGACTACTCTTCAGAAAGTCCTCGTCAGAACCTGAGGATGTTGTACTTCTCCCATAATGACTGACCATAACGCTGACTGCAAAAAGGATCGTTTCAGAATCCATCTGCTTTTGGGCTGGATAAGTTTGAACCGGCAAAAGTGTATCGCATTTTACAAGATTTAGTATCTAAATCTCAACTTTTGATGCTGCACAACTTTCTCAATAATAAACTCTTTATTACTGCTTATTTGTATAATGCATTTTTGTACAAGTATTAATAAGTAAAAACTACTTGCACACAACAACATCCTTAATTAATATACAAAAATGTCCTAATCTCACACTAAGAAGCTGTATTAAGGACTTCAGTAAAAGGACAGTGTTAATAAGTGTAGTAGTAATAATAATAATAAGTATCCAATAAGCAGCAGAATAAGGTTATGCAGCATAAAACATCAATATGTGACAAATAAATACTAATTAATATTGAATTGAATAATTACATAAAAGCACATTAGCAGCTAGTTCTCTGTTAATAATTGTGCCTTAAAATAAAGTGTTCCCCCCTGATCCATGTGTGAAAAAATATCTCAACTAAAAGTGATTTACGGACACGTTTCCTGCTTGAAGGGTTAGGGGTTAACCAGTAAAGTGCATGAACTCGATGGTCCCTTCCTGTTCCATGCCTTTGCTCAGCGTTTTGATTGACAGCTGGCTTCTGTTCCATAAAGCGGAGACGTAAACAAAGGCAGATGTGTCGGTCGGCTCTGTCTGATGGAAGCTTACCCTTCACGCGCGCAGAACACATGTCCTAACGCACTGCAGACGGAGAGGTGACGAGCAGAGTTAATTACGTTGACTCAAATATTTTGGTCATAGTTTTCGTCTTTGTCAAAACAACCATGTAGTTTAGTTTCATTGTCACGAAACAATAAAGTATACCTTGACAATTTTTTACTGTCAGTATGTATTGTGAATTGTTGAATCAGAATAAAATAACACAAACACAAAAACTATAACAATTGTAAAATATAAACTGTGATAAAATAAAGGCATGTAAACAGAAGGTATTAAAAAACTTGGGCTGAATTTAAATGCAACTGAAGCCCAAACAGGGATGGGAGGGTAAAATTAGCACTCTGAAATACATTTTTCTACCAATCTTTACTGTCTTCATCTACAACAAATGTATAGACTCTATAGTTACAGGGAAAACTCTGCTCCAAAAGAAAACAGGAAATGCACACAAGCCGTAAAGCGACAAGCAGAACAACAACAGCTCAAGTCCGCTATTTCTGACTGCGAGAAGCAGGAGAACCACCTCATGGACCGGGACAAAATGCCGACCCACAAAGAGCCACATCGTTGGATAAGAGAGGGAATCGAGATCTGGAAACGCGTACACTGGACCGTAAATCAAGATGAGGGGGCTTTCCAACCAACTTCTCACACCCGGGATAGAGTTCTGGGCTGCTTCGTACGTAGGGCAGTAGGACGACAGCTCCAAAATCTGTTTAAATCAGCTGACCAGACACGTCACAGAAACACGAAATATAAAAAAAGAAATCCTAAAGACTATTAAAACGTGAAGACCTAAGTAAATGCAAACCAGGGCTGAACTGCACTTGCTGATCCCCAAATAAGAACGCTAATGGCTAAGAAGATTATTCTGACAAAATGAACAGAGTACTGGTTAAATCTTCCCATAAAACAGCTCACTTTTCACACATTTCACACATTTCACTTTTAAAAGTATATTTAAAGTCAGTTTCTAATTTAGCGCAGCATAAGGGTGTCTTTATAAATATGTGCTGTATGTATATTTACACTTTTAATTTATTTATTTATTTATTTCCTCCGAATGCCAGAATAACCAGGTTGCAATGCTTGTTTATTTGTCAGGTTTAAAGCTGGATGCCCTTCCTTAAAAAAGTCTTATCAGTTCATTCAACAGTAGCAGGACGTTACTGGACAGCCACCTGCTACTGATATTTGTGCTCTTCAAATAAAAGTAATTTTTACTGCAAAACTGATGTTTGAAAAGGTTGAAAAAACCCCCCAAAAAAACCAATGTGCTTATGGTTCCACACAAGCTTTTTTCTCTTCAAAACCTTGTGTGAACCATAATAAATCAGTCACACTTTTACGCAGCAGCAAAAGATCTAAATCAAATGGCTGTAATCGTGACATGTGTGAAATGGACGTCCTTATGTGTCTTTTAGTTCAGAGGATTTGAGAATATCAGAGTTTTCATGGTGCTTTGATTTATGTTTGAAATTTGGGACAGAAAGGTAGAATGTGTGCTCAGGACCGACTCTGAATGGAATGGTTAAATGTACTAGTAAAATCTCCTTTTTACGGATATGAACAGATTGAAGATGTTTGTATGAAAAGGCTTAAAGGTAAAGGGTCCAGAACAAACACAATCTTGTCATTTTAATCATCAGATTATAGTTTTAATATTGTATTTATTTCTTATTTAATCAACTGGAAAACTTTAGTATACAACATATAAACATCAACAAAAATGTGTGTGTTTTTTTCATGACCAGGCAAATGCAGAAGCCCATGCTTTTTGTGTCAACCCTTCTGTTCAAAACTACAAACCAACACAGCACATACTGGATATTCAAATACAAATATTCCAATGAACAAAATAATTATTCTCAATAATGAAAACACATTGTGATCCTAACCATAAGCTCAAAATCACACCCTAACTTGGGGTGGACAACGACAACAACGACCACAACGACCACAACGACCACAACGACCACAACGACAACAGCGACAACAACGACATCAACGACGACCACAACGACCACAACGACAACAGCGACAACAACGACAACAACGACAACAACGACAACAGCGACAACAACGACCACAACGACAACAGCAGCAACAACACGACAACAACAACGACAAGACCACAACGACAACAGCGGCAACACACAAGACAACAACGACAACAACGACAACAGCGACAACAGCGCGACAACAGCGACAACAACAGACCACAACGACAACAGCGACAACAACGACATCAACGACGACCACAGCGACCACAACGACAACAGCGACGAACAACACGACAACAGCGACAACAGCGACAACAACGACCACAACGACCACAACGACAACAGCGGCAACAACGACAACAACGACAACAACGACAACAACGACAACAGCGACAACAGCGACAACAGCGACAACAACGACCACAACGACCACAACGACAACAGCGACAACAACGACGACCACAACGACCACAACGACAACAGCGACAACAACGACAACAACAGCGACAACAGCGACAACAACGACCACAACGACCACAACGACGCACAACGACAACAACGACAACAACAACAACGACAACACGACAACACGACAACAACGACAACAACGACAACAGCGAAAATGTAAAATGTTCAACAATGCATTTACACAATTAGATCAATTTGCAAGAGAAATCAAAGCAATCATTTTCATTGAACTGGTTTAGTCCAGTTGACTCCATAAAGCTAAACTTTCTCCAAATGTGGCTGTGACAATAACATATATATTTTTATTGGAGGTTGGTTAATGACATGCAACAATTATATGAAGAATCCCAAATTAATCAAATCCAATCGGTCTATGAAGATCTCAGTCTCAAAACAACTGGATTTCAGATAGATTCCCACATACGTTTGGTTCCATTTGTGATCCTTCAGGCCTGAAATCTGCCTGCAAAAAAACATGTCACATATTCACTTATATATATTCTTGTAATGTCAATAACAATGTCCACTTGTAGCTGTGGCAAAAACTGTTATAGAATATATAGAATTGACAATAGAATAATACAATACTTTTCAAATAAGTCAGAAGGTATTTACTTAGTAGATTTAGATGGTTACATCATAATACCTTTTCACACAGTGCTGATGTTCTCCAGTGGGATGGCAGTTTGCTGAACATCAATTGTGCAATAGACATCACTTGTTTTGCTCTTCTATTTTTTTTAAATAAAGAAAAGAAAAGATTAAAAAAAAAAAAAGAAATCAGACTTTGATGAGATAATTCAAGATTGAAGTGATAAAATAACTGCTGTGTAAAAACACAAACAATTTAACATGTTAAATTAAAGTTCATCACAGTTGTTTCCCACTTATTCTATAACAAAAATGTCTTGTTAATTTAGCTCTCTTCTAATTACACAACACGCAACACAACTAGAGAAAACTGAGCGTAGGAAAGAGATTTTGTCGCTCATCGACATTTATCCTAAAAACA
Organism: Chaenogobius annularis; assembly: GCA_015082035.1. Classification (NCBI taxonomy): domain Eukaryota; kingdom Metazoa; phylum Chordata; class Actinopteri; order Gobiiformes; family Gobiidae; genus Chaenogobius; species Chaenogobius annularis. Next base: position 55,707 of record BJKM01000577.1, on the reverse strand, counting down.
AATATTCCAGTGCATTGAGCCTGTATCGCACTTGACTCAGCAGATAAAACCTACCAAATACATGCATGTTGGCGCCATCTCCTCATACTCATCTTCTATTTGGATCGCCCCTTTGTCTTCTGTCCTTGAACCTGCAACAAATTGATTAGTTATCGATGAATTAGGTCCGAAATAAAATATCAAAGATTTACCTGGGTCAGTGCCTCGTGAGCTTTAAAGAAAAACAGACACAATACCATTTTAATAGCTGTTTAAAAACATTTTACAGGTAATTAATATAAAGAACAATAGATTATGTTAAATGTGTGTTTGAGGCAGTGTCCACAGCCCACTACTTACACTCTGATGGTGCGTTTGTCTAAAGAAAGAAAACAGTTCTTTACATCAGCACGAGGGCAGGGGAGATGTTTGGGACAGTGGAGACAGAATATTTCACCTTTAATCCATTTTGAGCAGAAAAACCCCAGAATAGTCAGGACACTTCCCATCACAAGACCACAAGCAGATGACACAAATAACCACTGCACGATCGCTGTTACAAACAAAATAAACAAACATGACACAATAAATGTGCAATAAAGGGTTTAGGTCAACTTTTATTTGTATTATATATATATATACGGCAAGATTTTGAGCTTTTATCCATGCAATGGTGATGTTATCCTCTCGAAAACGGTTGTGTTTGATTTGATCAATATTATAAATCTACTGGAGCCTAACAAGATTTTGAGAGTTTGCAAACTGAAATCCCACATCAGTCCAGCACCAGCTTTGTAACTATTATTATCATGGCTAAAGCTGTAAATTATGATTTATTGATTGTATTATTATTATTGACTTGTATTTACGAACTGAAGGTAAACTTATTGTTATATTACTGTAACAATATTTAGCTGGATTTGATTTGGTTTTGTCAACTACAGGAAAATAGAGAATAAAGAATAAACATACATTAATTAAAGACACCGTGTAATTATAACCCATGGCACATATGAACGGTTCTTCAGCTGCTGCCTAAAAGAACTGGTTCTGCTCCTGAGTGGGTCCAGCTCCACTGTTTATCTGCAAATTGAAACATGTTCGCCTTCACTGAGCCTGAGCTCTCCTTCACTGTGGAACTCCTCGTGGTTTCTACTTTTCCACAAAGAGGTTTGGTCGTTTTTCATGGCCGAGGAGGGTCTATGGAGAGGGGAGCTTGGGATGTTTGTCTAAGGACATGGGATGCTGGGACATTACCAAGTCCCTATGAACATTGTTCAATCTGTTTTTCACTGTCGCCCTTCGAGGCAACTGCTGTTGTGATTTTGGGCATTACAAAAGTAACTGATATGAATTGAACTGAAGTGTTGAGGATGAAAACAGTTAATCTAAAAACAGTTACCAGACTCTGAGTCACTTCTTGTTTCATGTTGTAGGTTTGTGGTCTTCACTAGGTCTGATGGAGCTGTGGTAACATTTGTCCTTTCAACTACTGTCTCCTGTTTCTTTAGGGCCGACCGATAGTCCTCCTCCATGGCCTCCCCAAACTCCTCCCAGAACCAGGTTTTTGCCTCTGCGACAGCACAAGCTGCAGCATGCCTGGGCCGCTGATACCTGTCAACGGCCTCAGGAGTCCCACAAGTCAAAGAGGCCTGATAGGCCTCATTCTTCCGCCTGACGGCATCCCTTACTTCCGGTGTCCATCACCGGGTTCGGGGGGTTGCCGCCGCGACAGGCACCTGAGACCTTGCAACCACATCTCCGAGCAGCCGCTTTGGCAATGGAGGTCGAGAACATGGGATATCTATCTATCTATCTATCTATAATATATATATATATATATATATATATATATATGTATATATATATGTATAATATATGTGTGTGGTATATATGGCCTATGATATAGCTTTATGGTCAGCAGAATCATTGTGAGTGATAAAAGGTCCGTGGAGACAATCACATAGTGTGTCCTCCACCAGGAAAGTTCCAAAGTGCACCTTTAATCACTTATGTGTATTTAACCTGGTGTAAATGTAAATGCTTTTTATCTAAAACTGTTACTTGGATCGACGGCTTCAGAGTCACTTCCTGTTTCATGTTGTAGGTCTGTGGTCTTCACTGGGTCTGATGGAGCTGTGGGCACTTTTTCCGTTTCAACTACAAGCGAAAAGGAACACAAACATTGATTTTCTACAATTCCACAAACAAAACAATTCTGAACTAAATTTAAAATCTAAGATAAGACGAGCTAAGCCTAACACCACTTTCAAAAAGAGCAAAAATCCCACCAGGCATTTCTGATCTCTTATAATCCACATGCATTTTGTGATTCTTCTTCTTGCTATTACGGTTTGTATTTCTTTATTGTTGTTTCAAATGGTTATTGTTATTTTTATTATTAAAGTGCTTTGTGAGTCTTGCTCTGTGAAAGGCGCTCCATAAAAAAACATTTACTTACTCTTTTTAAAAAACAGCTTAAACGTTATTGTTACCTGGTCTGACGGCTTCAGACTCACTTCCTGTTTCATGTTTTGGGTCTGTGGTCTTCACTTGGTCTGAAGAAGCCGTAGTCACATGGGGCAGATTCACTTTGGTTTTGTCAACTACAGGAAAATAGTGAATAAAGAATAATACATACATTAATTAAAGACACGTGTAATTATAACTCATGACACATTTTAAGTGTTGAGGATGAAAACAGTTAATCCAAAAACAGTTACCAGACTCTGAGTCACTTTCCTGTTTCATGTTGTGGGTCAGTGGTCTTCACTGGGTCTGATGGAGCTGTGGTCACTTTTGTCCTTTCACCTACAAGAGTGGCATATATATGTTGTTTTTATTATTGATCAGTGTTTTATTTTGCACCTTAACGCCGAGACAAGTTCCTTTGTTTGTGAATTTTGTTCATTGACAATGGCAATAAACTCTTTCTGATTCTGATCTGATTCTGATTCTGAAAAGGAACTCAAACATATTAATCCCATGGACCAAAGGGCCCCACCCTTTGGTCGTGTCAATTGCAAGAAAAGAAAACATATTTGTTTTACCTTTTAAAGATGCACTCTGTAACGTTTCTGGTGTGGCTGAAAAACATATCTATGTTATATTAATTACATCACAGGTGATTTCATTCCTAAAATATACTGATATGGCTTATGGTCAGCAGAGTCATTGTGATTAGGGTCACCTTTCCACAGATCTGACCCCTAACTTGGCCTGGAGGTGTCACTCGCTTGTTTCCATGGAGATGGATTAGCATAATGCCAAAAAAAAACTTTATTTTGTTTTTTCTAAAACAGTGTCCAGATGACTACAACTGAACCTTTTTCTACAATGGAACACTCCTGGACAATGAGGGATTACACTGGTAATGCCCTACTGTGGAACATTCCAGGCTAAGGGATAACATTTCCCTGGAGACAATCATGTAGTGTGTCCTCCACCAGGAAAGTTCCAAAGTGCACCTTTAATCACTTATGTGTATTTAACCAGGTGTAAATGTAAATGCTTTTATCTAAACTGTTACTTGGATCGACGGCTTCAGAGTCACTTCCTGTTTCATGTTTTGGGTCTGTGGTCTTCACTTGGTCTGAAGAAGCCGTAGTCACATGGGGCAGATTCACTTTGGTTGTGTCAACTACAGGAAAATAGTGAATAAAGAATAATACATACATTAATTAAAGACACCGTGTAATTATAACACATGGCACATTTTAAGTGTTGAGAATGAAAACAGTTAATCTAAAAACAGTTACCAGACTCTGAGTCACTTCCTGTTTCATGTTGTGGGGCGGTGGTCTTCACTGGGTCTGATGGAGCTGTGGTCACTTTTGTCCTTTCAACTACAAGAGAAAAAACCCACAAACATATTAATCACATGGGGCTGGGGCACTTTTGGTCGTGTCAGTTGCAAGAAAAGAAAACATTTATTTTATCTTAAAGATGCACTCTGTAACATTTCTGGTATGGCTGAAAACGTATGCTATATTAATTACATCACAGGTGTTTTTCATGCCTGAAATATATTGATATGTTGCTGGTGGTCTAGTGGTTAAGGCACAGCACACTTATGCCAGGGTCCTAGTGCAGCCGGCCGCAGGGTTGCGAGTTCATATCCCGACTCCTACATTTACTGCATGTCCTCCCTTCTCTCTCATCCCCCATTTCTCTCTCATCTGTCCTGTCTAATAAAGCCTGTGGGCCAAAAAATAAATTATATATATATATATATCCATCCATCTTCTTCCGTTTATCCGGGGGCCAGGTCGCGGGGGCAGCAGTCTAAGCAGGGACTCCCAGATTTCCCACTCCCCAGACACTTCCTCCAACTCCTTCGGGGGGATCCCAAGGTGAACCCAGGCCAGCCGAGAGACATAGTAACCTCGGCCGTGTCCTGGGTCTTCCCTGGGGCCTCTTTCCCGTTGGACATGCCCGGAACAGATGCCCGAGCCCCTTTAGCTGGCTCCTCTCGACATGGAGGAGCAGCAGCTCTACTCCGAGTTCTTCCCGTGTGACTCAGCTCCTCACCCTATCTCTAAGGGAGCGCCCAGTCACCCTGCGGAGGAAACTCATTTCGACCGCTTGTATCCGCGATCTTGTCCATTCAGTCATTACCATTATAAGCTCATGACCATAGGTGAGGGGAGGAACGTAGATTGACCGTTAAATCGAGAGCTTTTGTCTTTCGACTCAGCTCCTTCTTCACCACAACAGTCCGATGCAGCGTCCGCCCCGATCCGCCTGTCGATCTCACGTTCCATCCTTCCCTCACTAGTGAACAAGACCCCGATATACTTAAACTCCTCCACTTGAGGTAAGGACTCCCCACCCACCCGCAGAGGACAAGCCACCTTTTTCCGGTTGAGAACCATGGCTTTGGATTTGGAGGTGCTGATTCTCATCCCAGCTGCTTCAAACTCGGCTGCAAACCGTTCCAGTGCATGTTGTAGGTCTGGGTTTGAAGGAGCCATCAGGACAACATCATCTGCAAACAGCAGAGATAAGAGCCTGTGGTCCCCACACCGGATCTCATCCACCCCCGGAGCCCTGCCACCGAGGAGTTTGCCAACAACCTCAGTGACTTCGGCTTGGGTGATGGATGAGTCAGCCTCCGAGTCCTCAGTCTCTACTTCCTCTTCGGAAAACGTGACAGTGGGATTTAGGAGGTCCTCAAAGTATTCCTTCCACCATCCGACGACATCCCCAGTCGAGGTCAGCAGGTCCCCACCCGCACCGTAAACGGTGTTGGTGAAGCCCTGCTCCCCCTCCCTGAGCCGCCGGACATTTTGCCAGAATTTCTTTGGGGTCGACCGATAGTCCTCCTCCATAGCCTCCCGAAACTCCTCCCAGCCCCAGGTTTTTGCCTCTGCGACAGCACAAGCTGCAGCACGCCTGGGCGCTGATACCTGTCAACGGCCTCAGGAGTCCCACAAGTCAAAGAGGCCTGATAGGCCTCCTTCTTCCGCCTGACGGCATCCCTTACTTCCGGTGTCCATCACCGGGTTCGGGGGTTCGCCGCCGCGACAGGCACCTGAGACCTTGCAAACACAGCTCCGAGCAGCCGCTTTGGCAATGGAGGTCGAAGAACATGGGATATCTATCTATATCTATCTATATATATATATATATATATATATATATATATATATATATATATATATATATATATATATATATATATATATATATATATATATATATATATATATATATATATATATATATATAACACACACACAAACACAGACACATATCAGTGTGTGTGTATATATGGCTTATGATATGGCTTATGGTCAGCAGAATCATTGTGAGTGATAAAAGGTCCGTGGAGACAATCACATAGTGTGTCCTCCACCAGGAAAGTTCCAAAGTGCACCTTTAATTACTTCTGTGTATTTAACCTGGTGTAAATGTAAATGCTTTTTATCTAAACTGTTACTTGGATTGACGGCTTCAGAGTCACTTCCTGTTTCATGTTGTAGGTCTGTGGTCTTCACTTGGTCTGAAGAAGCCGTAGTCACATGGGGCAGATTCACTTTGGTTGTGTTAACTACAGGAAAATAGTGAATAAAGAATAATACATACATTAATTAAAGACACCGTGTAATTATAACCCATGGCACATTTTAAGTGTTGAGGATGAAAACAGTTAATCTAAAAACAGTTACCAGACTCTGAGTCACTTCCTGTTTCATGTTTGTGGGTGGTGGTCTTCACTGGGTCTGATGAAGCTGTGGTCACTTTTGTCCTTTCAACTACAAGAGAAAAAACCCACAAACATATTAATCACATGGGGCTGGGGCACTTTGGTCGTGTCAGTTGCAAGAAAAGAAAACATTTATTTTATCTTAAAGATGCACTCTGTAACGTTTCTGGTATGGCTGAAAACGTATGCTATATTAATTACATCACAGGTGTTTTCATGCCTGAAATATATTGATATGTTGCTGGTGGTCTAGTGGTTAAGGCACAGCACACTTATGCCAGGGTCCTAGTGCAGCCGACCGCCGGTTGCGAGTCCATATCCCGACTCCTACATTTACTGCTCATGTCCTCCCTTCTCTCTCATCCCCCATTTCTCTCTCATCTGTCCTGTCTAATAAAGCCTGTGGGTCCAAAAAATAAATTATATATATATATATATATCCATCCATCTTCTTCCGTTTATCCGGGGCCAGGTCGCGGGGGCAGCAGTCTAAGCAGGGACTCCCAGATTTCCCACTCCCCAGACACTTCCTCCAACTCCTCGGGGGATCCCAAGGTGTTCTCAGGCCAGCCGAGAGACATAGACCCTCGCCGTGTCCTGGGTCTTCCCTGGGGCCTCTTCCCGTTGGGACATGCCCGGATCAGATGCCCGAGCCCCTTTAGCTGGCTCCTCTCGACATGGAGGAGCAGCAGCTCTACTCCGAGTTCTTCCCGTGTGACTCAGCTCCTCACCCTATCTCTAAGGGGAGCGCCCAGCCACCCTGCGGAGGGAACTCATTTCGACCGCTTGTATCCGCGATCTTGTCCTTTCAGTCATTACCATTATAAGCTCATGACCATAGGTGAGGGGGGAACGTAGATTGACCGTTAAATCGAGAGCTTTGTCTTTCGACTCAGCTCCTTCTTCACCACAACAGTCCGATGCAGCGTCCGCCCCGATCCGCCTGTCGATCTCACGTTCCATCCTTCCCTCACTAGTGAACAAGACCCCGATATACTTAAACTCCCCCACTTGAGGTAAGGACTCCCCACCCACCCGGACAGGGCAAGCCACCTTTTTACGGTTGAGAACCATGGCTTTGGATTTGGAGGTGCTGATTCTCATCCCAGCTGCTTCAAACTCGGCTGCAAACCGTTCCAGTGCCTGTTGTAGGTCCAGGTTTGATGTAGCCATCAGGACAACATCGTCTGCAAACAGCAGAGATAAGAGCCTGTGGTCCCCAAACCGTATCTCATCCACCCCCAGAGCTCTGCCACCGAGGAGTTTGCCAACAACCTCAGTGACTTCGGCTTGGGTGATGGATGAGTCAGCCTCCGAGTCCTCAGTCTCTACTTCCTCTTTGGAAAACGTGACAGTGGGATTTAGGAGGTCCTCAAAGTATTCCTTCCACCGTCCGACAACATCCCCAGTCGAGGTCAGCAGGTCCCCACCCGCACCATAAACGGTGTTGGTGAAGCCCTGCTTCCCCCCCTGAGCCGCCGGACATTTTGCCAGAATTTCTTTGGGGTCGACCAATAGTTCCTCCTCCATAGCCTCCCGAAAACTCCTCCCAGCCCCGGGTTTTTGCCTCTGCGACAGCACAAGCTGCAGCACGCCTGGGGCGCTGATACCTGTCAACGGCCTCAGGAGTCCCACAAGTCAAAGAGGCCTGATGGCCTCATTCTTCCGCCTGACGGCATCCCTTACTTCCGGTGTCCATCACCAGGTTCGGGGGTTGCCGCCGCGACAGGCACCTGAGACCTTGCAACCACAGCTCCGAGCAGCCGCTTTGGCAATGGAGGTCGAAAACATGGGATATCTATCTATATATCTATATATATATATATATATATATATATATATATATATATATATATATA